>AWUE01014320.1:0-18787 GCA_001974825.2 Corchorus olitorius
TGTTGGTGCTCCAATAATAGTGTTCATTTTTTTTTGTGTCTCCCTTTTATCGTACACAATGCCATCCATCTCACTCAATATTCTCACAAATGATGATTTTGCAGCAGTGATGACCCAATATTTGGCAATGTTAATCTTGGTACTGCTGATGAGTTATGGTCCTCATCTAAAGATGTTACAAATAGCCAAGCAAAATCATTTCCCACAACTGTGGATTCTCCTAATCTAGGATTAGGAGCATTGAGGAGCACGCCTGAGCATTTGGAAGTCAAAAATGAATATGGGCAACAAAATAGCCAGTCATATACACTTGGCTATGCAAAACTGGATGGGTCCTCATCTCATGGTCTGCATCATGTGGAATTTACTGAGGACAAAAGTAAATCCATAATTGAGGAGCAGGTATGCACAGTTCTTTGTTACTTATCCTTTTAATCTTTAATTTACAAAATCAAACTAAGGTAATAATATCATTTGTGATTTCACTTTCATAGACAAATGTGGAAACTGGGCGAAAAACCAGTGCATCAAAGTCTGACCTGGTTGCTGAAAAACTTATGACCCCTAATGAATTGGCTGATAAGGTATTCCTATCATACTCTTAGTACTTCAACTATTCGAATTTTCTTATTGCAAGTTTGTGTGATGTCTATATCATTGCAATTATGGAACTCAGGATTAAATTTATAGAATCTTTACTTGGTACTATATATAGGGAGGGGAAAGAGCTATCTTTCAGTGCAAAATATTTTGTTTGCTGTAAACTTTATTGATGGTTCATGCCAAAATAATTTTATTTGGTGCCTAAAAATTAGTGGGTTTGGCTGGGTACTTTTAGTTCATGGAAGAGCTCTAATTACATTATTCAATTGAAACCATCCAGCCCGAGCCCCTTTCCTCATTATAAATCTGATGTATAACTGTAATAATGTGCTTTTCAGTGAAGACATGTAGCTTTGAAGTCGTTACCAAAACTTTATTGTATATATAATTTGGGAGTTTGATGTCACTGATAGAAGCTCAGAATGTACTATTTCAATGTTCTAATGTCCAATATATAATAATTGAGCTAAGCGGCCACATTTCTGACTCACTGCAGTACCAGCACATCCCCAAAACATTTGTAGCCCCTTCAACGTATGGCAATCTTACAGATCAATTCCCTGCAATACCTGTCTTGTCGAACATGCATTCTGGTGAATTTAAACAGCAACCATTGCCTTCTTGTTATGATGTTTCCCCTGGCAAAGCAAACCCTGCAGACAGGGCAGCTGAGGCTGCTGCAAAACCATCGAGCATGACGCCTCAGGGAAAAATCGAAAAATTGAGGCGGCGCCAGCAAATGCAAGCACTGCTCGCCATTCAGAAACAACAACAGCAGTTTAGTCATCCAGTTCCTTGTTCCAACCACTCTGTCATTCAAAAATTTTCTCAAGAAAATCAATTTCAGCATGTTGAGGGAGTTGATGTTGAAGACCTTAGCACTCTTGCCTCTTTTGACCCAAGTTCACCTACAGAGCAAGATGATTCTAGCACAGTATCAGTTGCGATTGATGATTGTTCTATGGAGGACACAGTACTTTACCGCCTACAAGATGTAATTGCGAAGGTATGCTTGACTTGCTGGTAAAATTTGTTTCATAGTTGGCTAATAGAATTAGTGATGCCAATAAATCAATTTTCACAGTTGGATGTCAGAATTAGACTGTGCATAGGTGATAGCTTGTACCGTTTGGCTCAAAGTGCAATGCAGAGACATTGTGCTAGTGATACAAGCAGTACTAACAAAAGTAGCAGGGATGAAAATGAAGTGGCAAAAGAGGACAATAAGAACCATAACAGGTTAGTAAACTCTGTAGTGTTGCATTTATATTCATTTCTAAAGATAAACTGATTTTATGTTGTCCTTTGCTTATGCATTTTGTGCTTCTTGAAGTTAGATTTATTGGAAGTTAAAGTCTCATCTTACTTTATCATGAATGTATTGATACAGGATGTCTGATGCAGAAACAGGGACCAACCCCATAGACCGTACTGTTGCTCATTTACTCTTCCATCGGCCTCTGGAGTTGCCAGGAAAGCATCCTGAGACACCTGAATCACCTGCTTCCGCAAAATTTCAATCTGAGCGCAAATCAGCAGGTTTAGTAGGTTTGCCAATGGGTTCCATATCAGACAATCCGCAAGTCAAACAAAACGTAACTCACCAGGTTTCAAAAGGTCCTTCCCCATTGTTGGATACCCAACATGTGGAGCAATTTAAGAGCAGCCCTTGCATAGATGCTTCTGAGAATGCATCCTTTGGGCCTTCAGATGGTGCAGCCGGTGAGGTTGAAGCCTCGCAATGATATTCTGAAATTCATTTTATGGGTAACTTCTTCCTTTAATATTCCATGCTTACTAAATGCATGCTTTGAACTATTACATGGATTTACTGATAATTGCAAAGGTGTTTCTTTTCTTGTCAGCTGACTTGATCCTTTCAAGCTTACCGTGAGCCATGAGAAATCAATAATCTTCGCTTAAGCTGGATTTTCATCATCTGACTGGATTTGGAGCCTTGAAACCTTTCTGTTTAAACAAACCGTTGGACATAATTATCAGCATCTATACTCGAGAACTAGATAGGTGCTGGCCTTTGAAGTCAGTGTTTGTTATGTATCTGCCATCTGATTATGTCTTTGTTTCTATCTTTTACATGCTTCCTGTAGACAACTTTCTTTGTCTGCGTGTCGTCTAATCTACACCTTGCTTGGTATGCGATTTATCTAACTATTTCAAACCTAATTTGTCTTGGCGGATCGACATTGCCATTTCTTTTCTCAACTCTAATTCGAAGTTTCAACAGTGAAAACTCATTAAGAAATTGATGCATCAGGTGTCTTTTCTTTTCTTTTTTTTTTTGGTGGTTTTAGATATTCTGCTCTAAGCTTAGGACTTTTCTCCCTCTATTATGCTTTACCCGCATGTTATCGTAGATGCTGTACGTTATTTACCTATACTCAAAGTGTATTAGTAGATGTATTCGTTATTGTCTTCTATTTTTCTCATTGACTACGTTGAATTGAAGTCAGTTTAAATTTAAAGATATACTCGATTTTAGTCAGGGTATGAAAAGAAAAAAAAAGTTTCAAGCGGCATCAATGGCAGCCCAAGTGAGCCGAATTGAGTTTCCAAAAGTACTATTTTTTGGCTGAAGGCCCTCAACCTACTGATTTTGGAACTTAAACATCAGCATACCAGAAAAATCACATTTCAGAGAAGAAAATATTATGTATCTAATTATTAACAACAAAGACGATCTTTTCTGGAATTATTTTAATACACTGAATCCCCAGCAACAATTATTGCAAAATTGAATATTCATAACAATTATTTTCCTACGAGAAGACATTCAATTTCCTACATTAGACAATAATGCTGACAAGAGGCAGTGGGAAGGCATGATTTTGAACTCACAAGCACCTCTTGTCGCGCACAATGCGCAGAGTCTGCAAGCGCTTAAAGACTTTGTTCATTTTGGGGCGCAATTTGGGACCTTTTTCCATGCACTGCATTCCTAGCACAGTGACAAGATGTGCATCACGATGATGGTAGCCTTGTTCAAGAAAAAACCTTGGGTATGCCACGCTACACTCAGCTTCCCTGCGCCACATTCTCTCTCTCTCGTAATCTGCCTTGACCGTCGGTAAAAGAATTATTGTATCATCAGTATGATCCTTATCAACAACCTTCATTTCCAACATGCTTATGAGTATAACACCATAGGCATAGACATCGCGCTGAACACACCAGAATACTCCTGCAAAAACCATCAGTATTGCAAATTATAAGCAAGTAATTGATACAAGTAATAAATATCTACCTTAGTTCATCAATTTGCAACTGTCAAATTTAGGAGAGTTCCTACATCATTGTCATTCATTAATGTTCAGTGCAGAAAAAAAAAAAAATTAAGAAAAAGGCCCCCTCAGAGTCTCTACTTCTCATTGATGTTTCAGTATTCAGCAACATAGGAACATAAGCAAAGAATGCACATTGGAATTGGACAATACCCTAATTTAGCATGGATTTATATAAATTAGTTAGAAACTTAGAGCTTGTTTGGCATCGTTTTTGTTTTCTGTTTTCTGTTACCAATTTCCTGTTTTTGGAAACAAAACAGTGAAAACATGTTTGGCAAACTGTTTCTGTTTTCAAAAATTTTGGAAACAGAAGCAGTGTTTTGGAAAAAAGTGGAAGCAAGAATTTTGTGTTTTCATATTTTTCCAAAACACTTCCAAAACACAGAAGCACAATGATGAACAGTAACTCACATGCTTTTTAACCATTTTTTCTTTTACTTTTTTTATTTAAAAACATACAACTAAATTTATATCCAAACATGTTTTTGTTTTCAAAAATTGACAGCGCAACAAAAACAAAACGAAAACAAAACAAAAACAAAACAAAACAAAAACAGAAAACGAAAACGATGCCAAACGACCCCTTAATAAACTTAGGCGTATTGTGCCTTATCCCTCAAGGCTCAAGCTATAAAAGGGTTCTAGAGTGGGTTTCGCCCTTTAGAACAATGTCCTACATATCCAAAGTTACACAACATTCTCCAGCTTGTAAATTAATTCAAACAAACATAAGAAAAATCGCATAAACTTTACATAATACTGTGCAATCTCGAGCAGCTATAATTAAATAGGACATTAGACAGCATTGCATTTTACAAATTCCACCACCAGATTTTGGCATGCCAATGTTTTGCTGCCCAAATCAAACACAACTTGATTGGCACTATGGTTTTCTTGTTCAAGCGGTCCTCTAAATTTCTAAGAACTTCTGACTTGAAGCTGAGAATACATAATAACAGTGATTGGTAACCACTTACTGTTCATTTCAACTAAATTGTGAAATTAACATCAATTATTTAGTCAGACCTGTCTCTGCCACGTGCGGGTCCATGTAGCCTTGAGATCCCATCAAAGGGTAGGGATTTGGTTCTTCAAGGATATCTTTAAGTTCACCCATGATTCCTCCAGTTAATGATCCAAACTCAAACAGAACTGGCCTGTAACGCTGCAGATTGGAATTCATGATTGATCAAGAAATGCATGACAAAATATAATATTCAACTCAAAGGAAAATAACATGGAAGGTATTTAGTTAGGAAAAAAGCAGACCAACCCCGTCACCATGTATGGCAACTGTTGAAGTTAGTTGAACAAAACAAAACTTTGACAGTTAAGTTAGTTGGAAACAGTATTTTCAAGTTGGTTTTTGCTGTTGAACTTGTTCACATTCAGCAGGTTTTTGCAACTCTTTTTAACCAATCAAAATGCACCTTTGAAGCTTACTGCAAGTGGACTTTTAAGCAAGTAGCAGAAGCAAGCAGCTGAAGTGCAAGTGGCAATCTCGAGCAGCCCTTGCCTTCATTTTAACCAATTACAGATCAATTCTTCCTACTGTTTTGTGAATTATTGTTATGTTTTTTCTTATCCTTGCTTTATGTCAATCAATTTTAATCATTATTTTGTTAATCCACTTGTATGTTTTCCCTCTATTAAAGGAAATGAAATGAAAACAGAAGCTGTGTGCTTAACAGCTCTTTCAATCCAATTCCTCTGTCTTTTCAATTTTTCTTTGTTCTTAAATAGTTTTCTGTTTTAATCTTTTTGAATCCAACAAATGGTATCAAGAGCATTTGATCTTTAAGGGACCTGAAAAATGGAAAGTTCAGATTCTTCAAAACAAACACCAACATCAACTTCAAACCAAACCTTACTATATAGAAATATCCAGCTCAAACCTTCCTCCACCTCCAGTTTTCAAAGGTGAAAACTACCACATATGGCACATCAAGATGAAGACTCATTTTCAAGCCTTGTGTCTCTGGGATTTGATCAAAGTAGGCAAAGAACCATCTCCTTTGGGTCTTGAGACAGAAGAAGATGTAAAGCAATATCATATCTCAACATCCTTCAAACCTCTGTTTCTGAAGATATTTTCTCCAGAATCATGACTTCTACAACACCATGGGGAGCTTGGAATCAACTCAAGGAAGAGTTCCAGGGGACAAATAAAACTAGAAAGCAGCAGCTTATCAACCTAAGAAGACAATTTGAAAACTTCAGGATGCTTGAAGATGAAACTGTAAAACAATATGCAGACAGAATTATGATAGTGGTGAATAAGATCAGACTCCTGGGTGACAACAAGGGTGGTTGACAAAATCATGAGCACTTTGCCAGAAAAGTACGAGAACACTATAGCAACCATGGAGATGATTTCAGAAGATGATGAATGTACTTTGAATGAGCTTTTAAATGCCATGTATGCAGTGGAGCAAAGAAGGGCAAACAGGCAGATGCTAAAAGTTGAAGGTGCCATGATGGTCGCAAAGCCAAGAAATAAGTCTAAACAGACTTATGATGATAGGAAAGATAAAGGCAAGAAGCCTGAAGCCAGCAAAGATGATGAAAAGGGAGAGTTTGCTCCCTGTCTTCACTGCAAGAAAACAAATTATCAACCAAAATACTGCTGGTACAGACCAGATGCAATCTGCAAATTCTGCAAATAGCGTGGTCATGTGGAAAAGGTGTGTAAAAGCAAAAGGAAGAAGAAGAAGCAGGTCAATCAAGCACAAGTGGAAGAGGACAACAATGAACATAATGAGGAATTATTTGTTGCTAATTGTTTTGCTGCACAAGATCAAAGTAGCACAGCTTGGCTCATTGACAGTGGCTGCACCCACCACATGGTTGCAGATGAAAGGATGTTTAGTAGCCTGGACAGAACTTACCAGTCAAGGGTAAGGATTGGTGATGGAAGTTATTTGAGAGTCATTGGCAAGGGTGATGTACTGGTACAAACTCCATCAGGTACTAAACTAATTCCAGATGTTCTTTTAGTGCCTGATATTTCTCAAAACTTAGTCAGCATTGGCCAGTTACTTGAGAAGAATTATTCTGTTGAATTTAAGGGCAAATCATGTATTATTTATGAGCCCTCTGGTCTTGAGCTACTAACCCTGCCAATGATAGACATAAGTTTTTATTTAAAGCTTGAAGGAGATTCTGCATTTATGGCAAAAGAAGATGCTGCAGCACTTTGGCATAGAAGGTTGGGGCATGCCAGTTATAGTTCAATGAAAAAAATGCAAAATATGGTTGATGAACTCCCTGAAATCAAGGTGGAGAGTGTAGTGTGTGATGTATGCCAGTATGGGAAGCAAAACAGGTTGCCTTTTCCAAATCAAGCAACCTGGAGAACTCAGAAGCTGGAACTTGTGCATTCAGATGTGTGTGGTCCTCACAGAACTCTCTCATTGAATGGCAGTAAGTTTTTCATTCTTTTTATTGATGACTTGACAAGAATGACATGGATTTATTTTATGAAAATGAAATCTGAAGTCTCAGAAGTTTTTTGGAAGTTTAAACCACTGGTTGAGAACCAATCTGGACGAAAATGAAGAAGATAAGAACTGATAATGGCACTGAGTATACCTCAGAGCATTTTGAAAAGTTTTGTGCAGATGCAGGGATTGAGCATCAACTTACTGTGACTTATTCTCCACAGCAGAATGGGGTTTGTGAGAGGAAGAATAGAATAGTAATGTCCATGGCCAGGTGTCTTTTGTTTGAAAAGAACTTACCAAAGGTGTTCTCGGCAGAAGCAGCAAGCACAACAGTTTATTTGCTTAACAGAATTCAGACCAAAGCAATTAAGCAAATGACACCTTTTGAAGCTTGGTTTGGTAAGAAACCTGTACTCAGTCATTTGAAAATCTTTGGTTGTATTTGTTATGCACTAATTCCCAGTGTGAAGAGAGACAAGCTTGATAGGAGAAGTGAAACAGGGATTTTCATTGGTTACAGCCAAAGATCAAAAGGGTACAGAATCTATAACCCTGTGACAAAGAAAATTGCAGTTAGTAGGGATGTAAAGTTTGATGAAGATGCAGAGTGGAAATGGTCTGAGAATGAAGAAGCTGTAGATGAAGTTGATCAGAATCCAGTTGAAGAGGAGGTTGGATTCGATCAAAGAGAAACTGCAGAGGAAGATCTTGATGTTGATGATCCTCCAATTCGAGGAACAAGGCCAATTTCAGAAATATATGAGTTTTGTTTCTTGGCTTTTGATGAACCTGCAGATCACATTGAAGCTTTGAAATCTTCAGCTTGGAGAAAAGCAATGGAAGAAGAGCTTAGCATGATAGAGAAGCATCAAACTTGGACACTTGTGCAAAAACCTTCCAATCAAAAGGTAATTGGTCTCAAATGGGTTTTTAGAACCAAAACTAACCCTGATGGAAGTGTCAACATGTTGAAAACCAGGTTGGTGGTGAAGGGTTATGCTCAAAGATATGTGATTGATTATCTGAGACCTTTGCACCAGTTGCAAGGCATGATTCTATCAGATTCATGCTTGCACTTGCAGCACAAAAGCAATGGAAAGTGTTCCAACTGGATGTCAAATCACCATTCCTGAATGGGAAGCTTAAGGAACAGATTTATGTAGAACAGCCTGGTGGTTTTGAGATCAAGGGTCAGGAGGAGAAAGTGTATATGCTGAAGAAGGCTCTCTATGGCCTTAAACAAGCCCCGAGAGCCTGGTATGAAAGACTTGATGAGCATTTCACTCAAAAAGGATTCCAAAGAAGTGTAAGTGAACTAACACTTTTCATTAAACAAACTGACAGTGATATTTTGATAGTGCTGGTGTATGTAGATGATCTTTTCTTAACTGGAAGCAATGACACTTTGATGGAGGAGTTCAAAAGGGAGATGCTTGAACAGTTTGAGATGACAGATCTTGGCCTCATGAACTTCTTTCTAGGTATGGAAGTTTATCAATTTGAATTTGGGATTTTTATCTGTCAAAAGAAGTATTGCAGAGAAGTTTTAAAGAAGTTTAATATGGAAAATGCAAAGTCTGTTGCTACACCATTCTCTATTGGTGAAAAATTTAGCAAGGAAGATGGATCTAAGAAGGTTGATGAAAACCAGTACAGAAGCTTGATAGGCAGCCTGTTGTATCTTGTAGCAACCAGGCCTGATATCATGTATTCAGTAAGCTTACTTTCTAGATTCATGCACTCACCATCTGAGATTCATTTTAGAGCAGGGAGGAGAATTCTCAGGTACTTGAAGGGGACTGCTGAACTTGGAGTGATGTTTGGAAAGACTGCAGAAGTAAATCTGGTTAGATTTGTGGACAGTGATTGGGCAGGATCGCCTGATGACATGAAGAGCACCACATGTCACTTATTTACACTTGGTGCAGGAGCCTTCAGTTGGAATTCAAAGAAGCAGGACACTGTGGCACAATCTACAGCAGAAGCAGAATACATTGCAACTGCATCTGCTGTAAATCATGCTATCTGGTTGAAGAAATTGTTGAAGGATGTGAATGAAGAGCCAGAAGAAGCCATAGTGATTCATTGTGATAATCAAGCAGCAGTTGCAATAGCTAGAAATCAAGTTTGCCATGGCAGAACCAAGCATTTCAAAATTAAATACCATTTTGTTCAAGAAGCTCAGCAGGAAAGTGAAGTTTCTTTAGTGCATTGCAGTTCTGAAGAACAGTTGGTTGACATTCTCACCAAGACTCTACCAACAGCAAGGTTCGAAAAGCTTAGAAAGGAAATTGGAGTTTGTCTTTGTCCAACTAAGGAGGAGTGTTGAAGTTAGTTGAACAAAACAAAACTTTGACAGTTAAGTTAGTTGGAAACAATATTTTCAAGTTGGTTTTTGCTGCTGAACTTGTTCACATTCAGCAGGTTTTTGCAACTTTTTTTAACCAATCAAAATGCACCTTTGAAGCTTACTGCAAGTGGACTTTTAAGCAAGTAGCAGAAGCAAGCAGCTGAAGTGCAAGTGGCAATCTCGAGCAGCCTTTGCCTTCATTTTAACCAATTACAGATCAATTCTTCCTACTGTTTTGTGAATTATTGTTCTGTTTTTTCTTATCCTTGCTTTATGTCAATCAATTTTAATCATTATCTTGTTAACCCACTTGTATGCTTTCCCTCTATAAAAGGAAATGAAACGAAAACAGAAGCTGTGTGCTTAACAGCTCTTTCAATCCAATTCCTCTATCTTTCCAATTTTTCTTTGTTCTTAAACAGTTTTCTGTTTTAATCTTTTTGAATCCAACAAATGGTATCAAGAGCATTTGATCTTTAAGGGACCTGAAAAATGGAAAGTTCAGATTCTTCAAAACAAACACCAACATCAACTTCAAAAACCAAACCTTACTATATAGAAATATCCAGCTCAAACCTTCCTCCACCTCCAGTTTTCAAAGGTGAAAACTACCACATATGGCATATCAAGATGAAGACTCATTTTCAAGCCTTGTGTCTCTGGGATTTGATCGAAGCAGGCAAAGAACCATCTCCTTTGGGTCTTGAGACAGAAGAAGATGTAAATCAATATCATATTGTTGTGTCCAACAAGTTCAAAGCTCTCAACATCCTTCAAACCTCTGTTTCTGAAGATATTTTCTCCAGAATCATGACTTCTACAACACCATGGGGAGCTTGGAATCAACTCAAGGAAGAGTTCCAGGGGACAAATAAAACTATAAAGCAGCAGCTTATCAACCTAAGAAGACAATTTGAAAACTTCAGGATGCTTGAAGATGAAACTGTAAAGCAATATGCAGACATAATCATGATAGTGGTGAATAAGATCAGACTCCTGGGTGACAACAAGGGTGGTTGACAAAATCATGAGCACTTTGCCAGAAAAGTACGAGAACACTATAGCAACCATGGAGATGATTTCAGAAGATGATGAATGTACTTTGAAGGAGCTTTTAAATGCCATGTATGCAGTGGAGCAAAGAAGGGCAAACAGGCAGATGCTAAAAGTTGAAGGTGCCATGATGGTCACAAAGCCAAGAAATAAGTCTAAACAGGCTTATGATGATAGGAAAGATAAAGGCAAGAAGCCTGAAGCCAGCAAAGATGATGAAAAAGGAGAGTTTGCTCCCTGTCTTCACTGCAAGAAAACAAATCATCAACCAAAATGAAGCTGACTTAAAAAAGTTGAAACATTTCAGCAAGTGAACCTCGCATTCTTCAAAAGAACTGCAGCTTAATGAAACAAATTAAGGAAATTAATGAAGTACCTTTGGTTATAAGATTATGCAAAGTATTGAGTGGGTCAAGATCATACACAACAGCATAAAGCCCTTCATCTTCATCACAACAATATCCAATCAATTTAACCAAGTTGGGATGATTCCTCACACTAGGATGACTCAAGAAATACACTTCATTCTATAATAACAAGCAATCGATTCATTCCGTTAGGGCAACTAATCAACTTAATTTTGACTAAATAATGGCAGAAGCAACTAAAGCAAATCAACTGAAGCAAAAGCAATATATATATATACCATTAATTTTGACTTTTTGTCAACCACATAACCATTTGGTTTACCGAAGGATGGAAATCCCCATTGGAGATGTTGCCAAATCTTGACTGTAACTCTCCGTGGTCGTCCAGTACTCTCATCCATTCCATGTGGAATCTCCCCTCTGTACAACTTCCCAAAGTGAGTTTTGGTGACTAAGTTTTCTTTCCCAAATTCATTGGAGATCATCTTCAACTGGCTTGAGTTATATTTCAGTATGTTAATGAGGCTATCATCCGATTCTATTACTTCTGGTTTCCAAAACGACAAAAGATGATTATATATATATATGGTAATGGAATAAGAAACCCTACTTATAATGGAAACCAAAGACAAAACCCTAATTAGTCAATGGATTGGAAATCAATCTGCTTGAAAAAACAAGAAATCATGGAGACTGAAAAAATGATGAAGTTACCTACCATCCATCAGTACCCTATGTTTGGTCGTTTTCTTCCTCAACAGGCTCAACCATGCCTTCTTCATACAATCAAATCGCCTATGTTCCGTCTTTGCCATTTTTTTCCCTCTTTTGCTTTGCCGACTACAATTAAGACGCGTTATATATATACCCTAGTTATAATATAGATAGTATCTAATTTATATATTTACTCTGTTTTTGGCAGTTTAAGGAATTGGGCTGATCTTCTTTAGAATTCTCCACAACGATCGAGCAGCTACTCATCAAGGATATAGAAGGGGTCGCCTTAATCTTCTTTAGGGTGGATCTCATCTTTAATTTCAAAATTCATAAAATTAGGATAAGAGATCATCTACCACCCGATTATCTGATGAGTTCAAAAAATGCATATTTGGTCTCACTAGTGTTACTTTTTTACCTATGCATTTTGTCTAAACAAACCACTTGGGTTACCGGAAGGATGCGGTAGTATATAGGGGCTTGATTTCTTGGAGACCTAAAGCGGGTCTCTACCCTCGACAATGTCCATGAATCTTAGCCGAGAAAGAAAAGGAAATTATATCGGGCAAGTAAGTTTTGAACTTTGTTTTTCATTGTTTTTTAGTATTATGAAGGACAGATTCTTTATTGCCAAAAAAAAAAAAAGAGGACAGATTCTTATCACCCTAACACAATGAGGTTTATTGGAATATGCAATGATGATGGAAAACGTTAGTTTGGTTTTCCCATACGAACATATACGAATACTATTCTAGGCAAACATATAATTGCTACTAGTAATCTGCCATGTCCTACGCAGGTGAGTACAAAATATATATATATATATATATATATATATAAAATACGTTCACCTGTAAAACTTTTGAATTACCTATTATATCCTTATTTATCGAATATATTTATTAAATGTCATTGTTTAAACTTTTATAGGTTTACTCAACTAAAAACTCTAATTTTATTTAATTAAATCTAATATCTTTATAATTTTTACCATTTTACTATTTTAATTAAAAACTTATATATATTAGAATTTTTTAAATATACTTTTATAGTTTTACTCAACTAAAAACTCTATTTTTATTTAATTAAATCTAATATCCTTATACCTATTTTATTTTTACCATTTTACTATTTTATTTAAAAAACTTATATATATTAGAATTTTTTTATATTTTACAATTTTTTTAGAAATAAACTTTTACAGTTATTCTACTAAAAATCCTATTTTTATTTAATTAAATTCAATATTATTATAAATATTTTATTTTTACCATTTTAATTTTAAAAAAATTTGAGACTTTTTGTTAAATCTGGACCCATTTCAATTATAATATAAACTAATAAAAGTATTATTATCAAGTTTAAAACTAATCATTAATTATTCATATCATTTTTTAAAACTAATTAAGTTAAAAATTTATTTATTTAAAATTTAATTATTGTGATTAACCATTTTTCTATTTTTGGGGTGTGTATTGGTAGTTTAATGTATTGGAGTGTACAATAAGAATTTAAAGTTTTTAAAAATAAAAAGAAGAGTAACATGTAATTATTTCCTTTGACTTATAAAGTTAGATGAGTCAATCGGGTGGGTTGGACAGGTTTCGGATCATCTGAGTCTAGGTCAAATGAGTCAGAAAATTTTCTCAAGTTATTGCTCAGCTGGGTTTGAATAAATGATAATTTATAATGGTTAAAATTATAACAATGTGGATTTTATTGAATAAAATATAATTTTAGTTTATAATTTTCTCGGGTCATTCGGGTTTTGACTCATCTGGGTTCAGATCATTCGGGTATGCTAGGTTTAGGGTCAGGTGGGTTCGGGTTTTGGCCTCAGGTCACTCGGGTTTTGGATTTTTCAGATTTAGGACTCGGATCAATTGGGTCAGCCTTGTATTTTTTAATGTTTAATTCTTAAATTTATTATTTACTAAAAACAGGATGGGTCACGTGCAACGCACGTGGAAGTGAAGACTAGTGTTTTAAAAATTAATTAAGTTAATGAAATAATATAAAAAATCTTTTTAAGTAAAAAGAAATAAGGGGAATTATCTTTTGGTGTAATGATGGACTAAATTTACTCCATAAGTGTAATGATGTAGCTTATTCTTAAGTTTAGTGTATGGTTAAACAAATTTCCCTATTGGTGTAATGATCTTTATACTTAACCTATTTTGTCCTTTGAAGGTTTTAAATTTTAGATGTGGAAATCAACAATTAAAAAAGAAAAGAAAAGAGAAATTATACTCTCGTTAATGCTACTATGTATTGACCGATTCTGCCTATATTATCCTTTTTATTGTTCTTATAATTTATCGAGTTTTTGTTCATGAGTTTAACAAAGTCTACATTCTTGCAAATCTCTGCCCAATTTGGTATGTTCCAACCAATTTTAATTGTCAAAGAACTGATAAAAAGATCGATCAAGGTAAGAGATGCATAGATATATACCGGTTTGTGTAAGCTAAATCTATCACCATTTTCTTATGCTTTCCCTAGTAAATCTAGAATTATGCCGATTTTGAGTTGTTGCTACATCTTTTTTATAGAGGAAAAATGAGTCAAAAATCATCATCTTCCTACTCTATCTATATATAATGGTATAACAGAGTATAACTAAAAATATATTAATATATCTTCATAATACTTTTTTTTTGTGCGGTTGGACTGGTGTAACGTGGTTTTACTCTAACAATCTCATAGTTGTCACTTTTTTTTGGGTATCTCATGTTACTTAGCTATTAAAATATTTTTAAAATAGATAAATTATAATCTTAAACTTGAATCATATTTTTCACTTTAATGTACGTAGGGATAGGGTATTAATTAACTCTCTCTATTTTCATAATCTTAGGATTAAGCCAATGATCCTTTGGATTTGATATTTTATAGCTACTAACGTTAATGTGGAAATTCTGTTGTAAGTTTTTAATTATAATGTTTTACTTCAAATATTATAATTTTAATGGTTGTTGCTATATAACCAAGTTAGAGATTCATAATTATTTTAGTCAATTAGTTATGCTTGAAATTCAAGTATATGAGTAGTAATTTCTTAATTTTGATGATTATAGAAAGATAATGGCATTTTTATTTGTTTATATCCTAATTTACATTTTGGGTAAATTTGTAAATGAACTTGTGAAATCAAGATGAGTGGTCCAGATTTAATCTCAAATTCCTAAATTTACTTGGATTTTGACCGCCTTAATTCTAAGTTGATTAGGAAAAGGCTTTATTTTCCTAACGAGGGCCGAATTTTACTATGTAAATAATATATTTTTATAATAATAATTATTATTAAGTATGTGCCATACTTCCTGGAGATGTAGCAGAAATTCACAAGAAGATGACTCCTTTAAGTCGTCTCCCTGTCTTTTGTACTTTTATGGAGTCGGGCAGTTAACATTTGTCAGCGAGCGATTTATCTATCTTTGCAAGGGAGGCATGAGGTTTCAAGGCTCACATCTCTTTTATATTTTCCTCCTAACATTCAGGAGAGGTCGCCCAGCCATTTGTGTTCTCCTGGGGTGCAGAACAAAACTTTTTCATTTTGTTAAATTAAGGACAAAATGGCGAAATTGATGAAATTGACCAAGCAAGGAGGGTGCGATTTCTATAAGGAAGATACTATGATGATCCTTGAGCTTTACTGACCATTATGGTGAAATCTCAGCTCAATATGACGCAGTTGGAAAAACTTTGCTGTAGTTTTCAATTAAAGACATATTTCGCGTTCGAGGCGATTTAGACATGATTTTTGCACCATGAGAGTGGCTTCACCCTATATACATGATATTATGGCCATATGTCAAGTTTGAGCCATTTCGGGTTTCATTGATAACTTTTACATTCTTTTCAATTAAGGACAAGTGGCTTTTCCACCCCGGTTTTTGCCATTTTCTTAGCTGAATGTTGTTTTTATGAATTTATGAGCTTAATATGATTAAGTATGGAGAATTTCGTGGCTTAAATGTTTAAAGTTCAAATCTTGACATTCAGAAGCCATCTCCTAGCTAAATTAGTTGTTTCAAGCTCGTGAGGAGATAGTAAGACATGCGTGAATGCGTTAGAGCAGTAAGGAATCCGTAATTTTCAAGTTGACGAGGACTCTATGAGGTTTCTAGAAGAGAATTTCGTGACTTAGATGTCAGTGCTAGTTCAGAGTCATCTCAACAATTTCTCAGCAGTTTCTAGCAATTTCTTAAGGATCAGAGTCGCCTCCCTGCTTGAGAAAGTCGTCTCCCTTAATTGAAAACTTGGTGACCAAGCAAACTTACTTTGGCCCGAAGGAATGCTGCAAGATCAAGCCCATTTCAAACCACGCTTCAACACGCTACAAACTTGCTCCATGCAAAAATTCAAGTCTAGTGCTTTTTCTCTCAATTTTACTCTGAAAGTTCTTTGTTGTTCTTCACTTCTTCATACAAGTTCTTACTTGTTCTTCTTATTTTTCATATTTCAATCTTGTCTACACAAGATTTTTCCTTTGTAATCCATTGCAATCAAATCAAATAACAATCTTTTGTTATTTTCGCTTTCTGTTCATTGAAAAACCTTTAATCACTTTTGTTCACAATCAATCTGGGACCAATGATTTAAATGTTTCGGTGTGACTTTAATCCAGAACCTTGCAATTCGTCTGATCTTTCCAAGTTTGATCTTCAAGTGTGACAAACAGGTTTTGTTATTTTTCTGCAAAAAAAACTGGCACGCCTCGAACTTCTCTCTTTCCTCAAAGAGGTCTAACGTCAAAGACCCTTTTGGACGCACAAGGAAAATTTGGCGCAACATTATTATCATTGATTTTTTAAAGAAAAAAAAAGAGTATGTCACATGTTGTTCAAATAGACTTTCTCATTTGCTGTAACCTTTGCTCTATAATGTAGTCAGTCATATAGTAACTTCGGTAACATTTAAGTAATCATCAACGAAGAAAAATTAAGAGAAACAATTATGAAAGTGAACAAACCCATGAGGAAAAAAATTGGAAGATAAATAATAATAGGAAAAAATGTTATTTTATTTGTTATCCCCGCTTCTAAGTTCAGAGTTGCCTTTCAATTTGTAGAGTGACTTCAAATTGGTCTCTATGTTGTGCCAACTGGGTATATCTTCCACTTCATACTTTACCATGCTTGCTATGTAGACTTTATCGCCTACTGAAGTAGAAGTCTATATAGTACTTTTCCTTAAGTTCACTTGGAAGAGATTTTTCTTTGTATAGTTATACCAAATTTCCGATTGATATATTTCTTTGTACTAAATTTTGTAATGCATAAAGGAAGAAATTAGTTTTTTTTAACACAAAAAAGGAAGAGATTACCATACTTTTCCAACTTCAAGTTGTTCACTCCAACAAAAAAAAATCAAAGTAGCTACCAATTCAAAGAAGATTAAAAAAAAAAGTCTAAACAATAATAATTGAATAAAATTATAATTGAATGGTTGAAATAGTGGCTTGATCCTTTTAAGATTAGGATATTAACTTTTCTACTAAACGAAATATGATTTTGTTTATTCCTCAAATCCATGTGGCTTATGTTGGTTTGGTTTGCAGGGTTAAAAAATGATGTTTTGCTCATGTCATGAATTCATATATATACTATATATTATTTTTAGTGACTATGGAAATTACTTAAAGGCCAAATTGAGGATTAATGTGGTGCCTCCTTTTGGCTTTTTTTGGTCTTTTCACACTTTTTGGGTGACTAAAAAGGCCCTCGATGAATTTCCACCCTTACTTTTTCTGCTACCTTTTTTTTGTAATTTACTATTTTTATATTTATGATTAAGTGTGTTTTAATTACATATTACTTGCGTGTGGATATTAGGATATTTACCGGTTCAACTCCTCTGCCGGAATTCCAAAGGATCGGTGCTAGATCTGCAATAATGAAATAATGGTTGATTCATGGGTAAACTATTGACATTTCAATCCTGTTTTCCTTTCGTCTTCATTTCTATTTGGGTGGGTTTCTTCTTCCCTAACATTTCTCTAAATTGGTTTCACATAAACTCCGTTATGTTTCCTAAAATTTCTAGGTGGACGTTGATAAGATCCTTTCATTTAATTTAGCAGCGCCTTAGGATGGCATAACCTAAAGTGAGGAGCTTTCACTTCTCACCGCAACATTTTGAAGTAAATCTGAATTTATTTGTTGATTATATTATTTGATACTACATTTCCTTATTCCTCTTTTATTTTACAAAAAGTTTTTTTTTATTTATCATTTGACTTTCTTTTTATTGAGGTTTCTATTAGTTGTTTATGTTTCGTATATTTCCACATTTCCAAAAGCACAGTTTGTCACGCCCCGACCCGGAGTCGACCACATGACAGCCGCCGCGTCTCCTCTTAGATCGCGTGCTACCATCCTAGAAGCACCGAGAGGTATCGCGAAGCGAAACAGACCACAAACAAATTGAACTAATACCTAACAAAGTGCTTAAAAGATAATTATGAAACAATCGGAAACAGCGGAAGACTTAAAACGGCACCAGTGGATCCAATAGGGCAACATCTCACAGAGACAAACTGTCATCCATGAAAGTCGCGGAAAGGTCGAGTCCAACGCGAACAGAAGTCCTTGAAAACACAACAAGAATTTGAAAGGGTGAGTATTCCTTAGAATACTCCGTGAGTGCAGAGAGCTAGCTAACACCGCATTAAGAGTGAAGTGCATGGCCAATTTAAAACACAATTTACTAATAAGATGCACAAGTACATTGGGGCTCTTTAGAAACAAATCACAGCCATGGTCATCACATTTATTTATTCAACTCGTATAAAACATATCTCATATCAAAGGCATTTCAAAATATAGTCATATACATCAAAATCATATTCCATACGTTAATATCGTATATATTAAAAATTACATTTAAAACGTCCATTGAAAACCATAGCCCCAATTTCATAAAACTAGCAGTCATTAATAAAAACAC
>AWUE01014321.1:0-12581 GCA_001974825.2 Corchorus olitorius
GCCAAATTCTCATGGAAGCGGCCCCACTTCACACTCATATAGTTGATTTCCATCAAGTGTATACTGCAGCTCAATACACCACTCGTAAGAGATATGGAAGTCATTAAAGGTTTTTAAACCTAACCTCACTTCATTGCAGTTTTCCACTACTTACACCATAGGAGGGACAACTTTATTGTAGTGCTCAATATAGTCAGCAAGTGACTTGTTATTACCCATATGAACCTACTTCATGGGATCTCCAATCACATAGGTCGGGTTACCATCACTGTTGACTTTCCTCAATTGGCTTAAGTCCCATTCCCCTCGATGTATCAAGAATCCATTTTCTACCCAAGGGTTTAGTCAGAGGATCGGCCAAATTTAGCTCTGACTTTACATAATCAATGGACATAATTCCATCTCTAAGCAGCTGCTTTACTACATCATGTCTTAGACGAATATGTCTATTTTTGCCATTGAAAGTTTTATTCTTTGCAACAGCTATTGCCGCTTGGCTATCACAATGCATTGACACTGAAGGTGTCGGCTTCATTCCTAATGGAATGTTTGCTAAGAGGTTCCTTAACCACTCAGCCTCATTACCAGCCAATTCAAGAGCTACAAACTCAGACTCCATTGTAGACTTAGCAATGATAGTCTGTTTGGCTGATTTCCATGCTATGGCACCACCACCGAAGGTGAAAACATATCCACTTGTGGATTTTGTCTCATCTGAATCTGAGATCCAGTTAGCATCACTGTATCCCTCTAATACAGCGGGAAATCCACTATAGAAAATACCATAATTAATGGTGCCTTTTAGATACTTCAAAACTCTACTCAAAGCAGTCCAATGATCTTGATTGGGACTGTGAGTATATCTGCTCAGTCTACATACCGCATATGCAATATCCGGTCTCGTATAATTCATCAAGTGCATTAGACTCCCAATTATCTGTGCATAATTTTGTTGAGACACACTGTCTCCTCGATTTTTCTTTAAATGAGTAGTTGTGTCATAAGGAGTACTCATTGGTTTGACATCAAAGTGTCCAAACCTCTTTAGTAGCCTCTCAACATAATGCTCTTGTGTAAGCATTAGGCCACCATCACATCTTATGATTTTAACTCCTAGAATGACATTGGCTTCTCCCATGTCTTTCATATCAAACTTTGATGTTAGAAACCTCTTTGTTTCATTAACAACATCAATACATGTTCCAAATATCAACATGTCATCCACATATAGACTAATGATTACACAATCATTACCAACAGATTTTATATAAATACATCTATTCAACTTCAACAGAAGTGAATCCATCACCAGTGAGAACTTTATCAAATTTCTCATGCCACTTTTTAGGAGCTTGCTTTAAGCCGTATAAAGACTTAAGCAACTTACAAACCTTGTTCTCTTGACCCGGAACAATACAACCTTCTGGTTGCATCATATAAATTTCATCTTCTAAATCACCATTCAAAAAAGCTGTTTTGACATCCATTTGGTGAATAACAAGTTTGTAAATAGAAGCTAAAGCAATCAAAACTCGAATTGAAGAAATCCTTGTAACTGGTGCAAAAGTATCAAAATAATCAATGTTTTCTTTTTGTGTAAAACCTTTAGCAACCAGTCTAGCTTTGTATTTATCAATCGAACCATCAGGGTTAAACTTTCTTTTGAAAATCCATTTGCAACCGATTGGTTTTGCACCAGGTGGTAAATCAACTAATTCCCAAGTTTGATTTTGTAAAATGGAGTCAATTTCACTTTTAATGGCGTTTTTCCAAAAACAACTTTCTTTAGAAGATATAGCTTCTGAAAACGTTACAGGGTCATTATCAACAAGGTAAGTATAGAAATCATTACCAAAAGAAGATTCCTTCCTTGGTCTCTTGCTCCTCCTCAAATCATCATTAACAACTGTCAAATCATCTTTATGAAATGGCGCATGAGAAATAGTGTCAGTTCTCAAAGGAAATATTTGTTCAAAGAACTCAGCATTTTTAGTCTCAACAATAGTATTACATTCAATAGCATCACTTTTCAATACAAGAAATCTATATGCAGCACTATGTTCAGCATAACCAATAAACAAACAATCAGAAGTTTTAGAACCTACTTTTCTTTTCTTTATATCAGGCAATAACACTTTAGCAAGACACCCCCACACTTTTAGATATTTTAAGTTAGGAGCATAGCCTTTCCATATTTCATAAGGGGTTTTACCGGTTTTCTTATAAGGAATCCGATTTTGTACATGACATGCAGATAACAAGGCTTCACCCCACAAATTATCATGAGCATTAGAACTAACAAGCATAGCATTCATCATTTCTTTCAATGTTCTATTTTTCCTTTCAGCTACACCGTTTGATTCTGGGGAATAAGGGGGAGTGACTTCATGAATTATGCCTTCCTTTTCACAATAATCATTTAAAAGAACATACTCACCTCCTCTATCTGATCTAACCCGTTTTATCCTTTTATTCAATTGGTTTTCAACTTCAACTTTGTATTTAAGAAACATGTCAAATGCTTCATCTTTATGCTTTAACAAGTATACTTTAGTAAAACGAGAGCAATCATCAATAAATGTCACATAATATTGTTTACCACCTCTAGACATGCATTGTTTCATATCACCTAAGTCAGTGTGTATTAAACCCAACAATTCAGTTTCTCTATTTACAGAAGCACATGTCTTTTTAGTCAATTTCGTTTCAGCACATATCAAGCATTTATCAAACAATTTACCAATATTAGAAATTAAACCAAGGGATTGCATTTTCTTAATATAAGATATACTAACATGTCCTAATCTAGCATGCCATAAATCCATAGAATCAACCATATAAGCAGAAGAAGATGCATTTCCATTCATAATAACATTAACGATGTTGAGTACAAAGAGTCCCTGATTACAATAACCCTTCCCCACAAGTACATTATTCTTGGTCATGACAATCTTGTCAGACTCAAAAGAAACCTTAACACCCACTTTTCCCAAGAGTGAAACAGAGATTTAGATTGGCCCTTATGTTGGGAACATGCAGCACATCCTGCAGGGCCAGGGTCTTGCCCGAAGTCAGTTTAGAGAAGACCTTTCCCTTTACCCTGAACTTGGGCAGCTCGGGAATCACCAAGGTAAATGGTTTCTTCCCCTTCCCCACAGTAGTGTAGGAGGTAAACGCATCTCTGTTGGCACAGATGTGCCTAGTAGCCCCAGAGTCTACTATCCACTCTTTCACATTAGCCACAACATTGGCTTGGGAAACAACTGCAGCAATGATGTCATCAAGGTTCATCTGCCTCAACCAAGTTAACTCTTGGTCCTGGCAGGTCTGTCATTTCCCATTTTCCTATTTCTGCATTGGGCTGCATAGTGGCCAGGCTTGCCACACACAAAACAAGTATTCTGCCTCTTGAAAGTGGGGTTAGTCATTTTGGGCTTGAAATCAGGCTTCTTGTTTTTGTACCTTGGTTGTTGATGTTGAACAAGGTTGGCTTTGGTGGCGATTTCCTTGGCTTTGTTTGCTTGAATTTCCTTTCTGGTAGTTGCCTCGATGATGATGTGAACAATCAGGTCTGCAAGCGATAGTTGTTTCTGCTTGTGTTTGAGTTGTTGTTTGTAGTCGTTCCATGACTCCGGTAGCTTCTCGATCAGGATCCCAGCAACGAACTCCTCTGGAAGCTCAATGTTCTCTGCCTTCAAATCATCTACCAGCTTGTGGTATTCATTAATCTGCCCCTTGATGTCTTTGCCATCAATCATTTCCCAGCGGTAGAAGTTGCCAATAACAAACTTCTGTTTGCCCACATCCTCAGCAGTGTATTTCGTAATCATGGACTCCCAAATCTGTTTGGCTTCCTTGTATGGACTGTAGACATCGAAGAGCTCATTAGATAAAAGTGCCTAAATGATGGTGTGTCGGCATACCTTATTAGCATGGGGTCCATTGGTTAAGAAGGCTGTCGTCAGTGGGCTTAGCATCTGTTAGAGCAAACACCACTCCATGCATGTCAAGAGCAGAATAGACCCTCTCCATCCAGCGTCTGAAGTTGTTGCCATCGAATACTTCAATTTTGGAGATATCTGGAAATGGTTTGGCGAAGGTAACAGGCGCCGGAATGGGCAAAGGAGCAGCGACATTGTTGGATATTTGGCCATTTTTTGTGGCAGCAGCAGACTCGGCGATGGTTGGAGGAATGGTTTCGTTTTCCTTGGCCATACTCTTTAAGATTGTTGTAGAAAAATTTCCTGCAGAAAATAGTTAGTACATAAATCAAAAATTGATCACAACCTGAGTCGCCTGTTAGGCTGCCCTTAAAGAGTATTTCCGGCCTTCCAACGGTGCAGGAAGTTGTTTGCTGGTTACTCCCAGGATAAAACAGGTCCTCTGCTTCAATTGCACCAAAGAAGCAGGATCTCAGGAACAAGAGGAGAATAAACGCAGCAGCAGGAGGAAGAGAGGGGAGAAAGAAAACTGATTTGAGGTGTTTTTTCAAGTCTAGCAAAGCAGGGTATTTATAGGAAGAGAAGGGGAGGTAGTTCCTATTTTGGTGCTAAAAATATGGGATGTGGGAAGCAAAATAATATCTGATAGTTGGTGCCATAATATCAGGGAAATCATGCTAACAAAATTTTGACTTAGTGCAAAATCAAGTTAACGTTGCAACTGGATTTAGACATGGTCAAAAGGGAAAATGAAATCTAATAGATTTGATTCAAAGCTTCAAATGTCTTTTGAAATATCTAAATATATTCGTTATATTTCCAACAGTTATCACCAGCTTTTTTACCCCTAATTTGTACTTTACATATACATTCTCAGAGTGATTAAAGATGAGTCGTTGGAGATCTTCAAATTCCTCTTGGCGTTGTACTTCATCTGGTTATAACAACATTCTCTAGGTGAGTTTGATTTTATTATTGATGTCTCTTTTTACTTCATTAATTTTCTTGATCTATGAAAAGCTTGGCATTTTTGGATGTTTTTAATCGTTGTGAAGAGGTTATTGATGTTTTTATTGCTGCTAAAAGAAACTCAAAAGGGCAGAGATTTTGTTTTGTGAGATTTGTGAATTGTTCTGACGTGGAAAGGATTTTATATTTCCTCAACCAAATATTGATTGGTAGTTTCAAAATCAAATGTTTCAAGGCTAGAGGTCGAAGTGGCTCGGATTCACATATTCAAATCCTACCTAGAAAATGGATAGGTAGCCTAGAAGGCGACTTGGAGAACAATTTAGAAATTGGATTGCAGCATGGATGGCAGATAAAGAAAACTTGGAAAATGGATGGTCGAATTGGAAGATCAGCCTAGAAGGTTCTCAAAATTTTATAGGGAAGTTCTCGAAATTACATAGTGTTGTTATCAACATTTCCTAGAAAGGCTATCAAAATTTCATAAGGAAGTTATCAAAATTTCATAGTGTTATGATCATAATTTCACAGAGAGGTTATTACAATTTCATAGTATAGTTATAGGCTTATAGCTTGGGACACCCAGTTGTTGAAACTTGAGACTTATTGTAAGATGTTTCGAATTCGAATATTGGAATGAGTGGGGTGGGATTTGGGATAGGGGAGGGCTACATGCTATTGTGTAGCCCATTTTAATTATATTCATGAGTAAAATAAAGTGATTATTTTAATTTCATATAAATGAGTAATATTTAATTTAAACGCGTTGGGTCACGTGCAACGCATGTGAAAGCGAATACTAGTAGAAATAAAATCACAATAAAGATGGTGCAATATATAAAGGATGGAAATCATCTGCCCCAAGTTTTGTGCCCCACTTCATGCCCCATTAACCAAATCATGCCACATGCCCTTGTGTTATACCTTGTTTGTTTTTAAGTTTTAACAAGTAATATTTATACAAGAAAATAAAATAAGAAACCCACATAAACACCAGGTTTAGCCCCAAATTAACAATAAATAATTATATATAAGGGTTAGTCCTAAATTTTAATACATTTCCCATAGGGTTTTAGAATGAAAATATAAAATTTAATTTAATTACGCAAACAAGGAATAACATTAAAAACTGAAAAGGGACACGTGTCATTATTTGATGGATGGGGCACAAGTGGGGCACCAAAATTGGGGCAGAGAATTTTCGTTCATATATAAATATAAATAAAAATAGAGAAAACCTATCTATTTATTTTTTAGATAATAGTACTAACATTACACGGATACATGAAACATTCTCTCCATTAAACATTTAGAGAAAATCTATTTAGATAATAGTACTAAGTGCCCGTTTGGCCTAGCTTAAAGCTCTTCTGAAAAAAGTGCTTCTGGAAAAAGTTTCAATTTAGAGCTTCTGGTTTTTAGTTCAAAAACAACTGAAAGCACTTTTGGAAAGCACTTCTGATTTTCCGTTTGACCCAGCTTAAACTTTTTTCAGTAGATAAGCTGTTAAATAAGCTGGGCCAAACGGACCCTAATAATAGTACACGGTATGAGAAACGTTTTCTCCATTAAACATTTAAGTATTCAAGTGGTGAGCCATAAGGAAAAATTAACAATGACATTTTAAAAATAAGATTGAAAAAAAAAAGATTAATTATCAGAGGGCAAGAAACTGATGATGGTATTAAAAAGAAAAAAAAAGTCCCTTCACATCACGAGTTTTCAAGGCTCCCGATCCATAATTGGCTATAAATAGCTCAAATATACTGTAGCGCCTGAACCGTGCAAACTTATTCTGATATAAATCTTATTACTCCAATTTCAAATTACTGCAAGGATGGCCTCTCCGAAGTTGAAGTTTGTTATTTTTGCTATGTTCATGGCAGTGACATTTTCAAGCACGGAGGTTAGCCGCGCAGCTCGGCTTCTTCAGCAATCTACTGATCAGATCTGTTCAATGTTGTTGCAAGGCAACCATCAAGATGATGATATCGACTATGGAGGTGGCGATTATGAGGAGGAGATGGAGGAGTATTGGAAGAAGATGAAAGACGACTGTTTGAATAACACGTACAACTACGATAACGACGACGATTTGGAGGAGCAGCATGATTTGATAGGCGACACAATTTCCAAATCCAATGAGGAGGAAGGGATGTATGTGATTGTGATAAGCCGCGGCCAAGTTTACAGATTTCATAGTGACACAGATACTTGTGAATCGCTAAACAAGGGTACTGTGCTGGAGGGATTGCTAAGTTCCTTACCCACCAATAATGAGACGGCCACTTCATCCATAGTCACCGATATTTTAAGCCCGCTTTTAAACTAGCAGACTTATTCCATGTCATCTTTCTTGTCTCCTCATGCTTGACGTATATCATATACTACTATTTCAATTTTCAAGGTTTTCTTCTTCTTGTGTGCAGTGCATGGGTTTGCTTGGCTTATATAATTATTATTTCTAGAAAGGAAAAAAGAAATAAGTGCAATATTCAAGTGTGTGAAGTATAAGAAAAAAAAAGAAAAGAATATTGCAGCAGTGTGTGTTTTATTGATTTGTTTATAGTCAGAATTACCCTGTATACAGGACCAAAACCACACCCTGAAATTATGAATTCATCTACAACAGTGACAAGATGTTAACAGAAACACAACAGTACTAGAATTTGAGCTAATAAAACACAAGCTGCTAATTGCAATATTCCCTATGACTTGATTATGGTTAAAATATATGATTCCATATATATTTCTCTATTGATCTCTTCACTATGATTTTCCGTTTTATCTTTGCCATTCTCTGATTTCTTTTTCTATTATGTATTTATTTTAATCTTCTGTTGAGCAACACTGATTAATTAATATTGTCAGCTGACTTCCAAATAAAAATTAAACTGATTGAGAACTCAAAGCCATCGGCTAAATTCAGAAAACAAAACCAATTGATTACAGTACTTAACAATATTTTTTGAAACCTGTCATTCTTAATCTGATGGGTCATAATGTGATTTATGTAACGGTACAATGCAGAAATAAAAAAGAAAGAAAAGTGAACTGGTTTTGCTAACAGGCCAACATTTTGGGAAATTGTAACAGAATAAAACGAAAAGCACAAGTAGAGAACATAAACAGTAAACACTAATGTGGTTATAAACTTGTAATTTTCCATTCATGGTATAAAGCATAATTATAAATGGGTGTCATAGCACCCATGAAGCAACTATTAATATAAGGTAAAGAGACAGAAAAACAATAAACTTTAATATGCGCCAACATCATACCCTATTCCATTAGCTTACAGCAAATCCTCATACTCAGAAAGCGGGGTAATCTCATACTCCAAACCCTTCATCCTGCGCATATTAGCTACAAGGTTTGCTGCCATGGTTCCAGGTTCCATTGGATCTTGTGTTATCAAATCCCAATGATCAAACACACATTGCGGGAATGCCTGTCCTGATGTTGCATTTCTTAGACGCCAAGCGAATCCAAAAGACTCAATAACAGGAAGGTATGCCTTCACGTTGTAAAGTGGCGTGCCAGGCATGTGCATCTCCTCAAAAACAACTCCACGCTTTTCTTTAACCACATTGTAAATACCATTAAGTGCCTGGTGAGGGGCTTGGATCTCCACCAAGTATACTGGCTCAAGAAGCCTTGGCGTTGCCGTAAGCTGAGAAGCAAGGAAAACCCTCCTAGCAGTTGGAATGATCTGACCACCACCTCTGTTAATAGCATCATGATGGAGAACCACATCGAGCATTTCAAAGCAGACACCCCTCATGTTCTCTCCACACAATGCACCTTCCTTTGATGCCCACTGAAACCCAGCAACAACAGAATCCTTGATTTCATTAAGGTACTGAACTCCCTTACACATATCGACAAGCATGTTAGGACCAGTTGTCTCGGGGCCAAAACACCAAATCTTCTTAGCTAAATCCTTGTCCCAACCAAATTCCTCAGCCAAGATCTTAGAACGAACCTCAGGATCATCTCTTGGACCAATACATCCTTCATCAATGGCCTCGGCAAGACCTTCCTCCAAAGGCCGAGCTTCCATGTAGAGACAGTTGTGCTTGTTTGGAGACTTGCTCATCACTGTCCTGCAGGACCTCTCAAGGACTGTCTCACGGAATGAAACAGTAGGCGATGTTTTAAAGATCCTATCACCAACCATAAAATCTTCTAAATCCTTGAGACAGGTTTCAAGTTGGTGTTCTCCCGCACCTGCAATAACAAGCTCTCCAGATTCTTCAATTGTACAGACAAGCATAGGATCAGACTTAGACAAGCGCTTTATCCCTTCAACAAGTTTGGGAAGATGAGATGCATCCAGGCAGTGAACAGAAATACGGACAACAGGAGAGACAGAAAACTTCATGGCACGAATTGGGTGGGCATCCACTTCCTTCTCATTAGTCAAAGTTACCAAGTTCTGAAAATGGCAGCCGAATGTTAAGATCTACTCCTCCACTCTGAAATTTCTGTATGTCAATCAAATCTCCGCTCCATAACATACAACCAATGCCAACATCATATGCATAAGCCATACATGAACAATTATTCAAGCACTTAATTCTGCAATTATCATCAAATACTTCAGGTGTCCACTCTGCAAAGGCCGGTACTTTCATGTTCTTCAGCTTCAAAAACCCATCATTTTTTGCACTTCCGTTACCTGGATTTTGGCACTGCAATGGGGTAGTCCTAACACATCCACTAGTCCAATTCTGTCTGTTCCATTCTTCTCCGTTCTTCGGCTCGAACCCCTTCAAACAACTGCAAATGGGCGCTTTCATTGAATCACAGCTTCCAAATGCTCCACACTTTCCATAAACATCACACTCATTTCCCAAAATAGCTATGTAGTTATGCCAGTCCCCCTTCCCATCATCCCAGTATCTACAGCAGTGCAAAATTTGAAGCAAAAAGACAAGAGCACTAGAATTAGAGGTAATGAAAGTAACCTGCTTATTGCTTTCCCCATGACTTAGAAGGTTATGTTTGTTTTGTTTTCCTTCAATTCTCTTGTTATGTACCAAAAAAAGAAAACTCTGATTTTTCAACATGGTTTACTTGTGATGGACATCTGAGCTGATTTTTCACATTTATGCTTTATCAGCCAAATTATCTGTTTTGCTGAGTAAGACTTTTCTCATCTATCGTTTGGCCAAGACATTTCAGTAATTGACTAAACTCATGTGAACACAAGAACATGAGAATTAATTTGTCTTCATTAATCTCAGTCATATGATGTTAATTTGACGGTTTAATGGAAAAGACAGATGGTTGTGAAGTTCCTGCGTTGTTTCATTAAGATTTTTTTTTCAATAAGAAATTAACAAAGAATTTATTTGAAGCTTGCTTTTCTATTCAACTTATTATCTGAAATTTCATATTTATAATCAAGTCAGGAATAATTAGTATAGATTTTAATTAAAATTAAAATAAGTAATACAAGTATATATTCTGCAATATGCTAGGAGGCAATAATCATATAAATAAGCACTTACATATCCCAAGAGGCTAAAACAATGCTCATTATCGTAAAAGCTTGTGATTTTTCTTCCACTAACAATCTCTACCAATACAACTCCAAAACTGAATACGTCGGATTTCTCTGAAAAGCGCCCTTGCATTGCGTACTCAGGAGACATATAGCCACTATTGTATTTTAACATCAAACCAATACCAATTTAGTACAATCTATAACTAACGAGAACTAAATTTTGATTAGAGATGTCCTTCTTGTTTGGTCTTGTTCGTTTTGTAGTGATTCTTAATCACTCTTAGATTATCAATAAAATCTACCTTTCAAAAAAAAAATTTTGATTAGAAAATCAAGTTTTACTTACTAAGTTCCGACAACCCTTTTTGTATTGGCTTGGTTTTCATTCCCTCCAAAAATCCTTGCTATCCCAAAATCTGAAATCTTGGGATTCAACTCTTCATCCAATAAAACATTACTTGCCTTGAGATCTCTATGTATAATCCTCAATCTTGAATCTCTATGAAGATAAAGTAAGCCTCGGCAAATTCCTTCCATAATGTTAAATCGTTTTTTCCAATCCAATAGTTCTCGTTTAACAGGATCTAAATGGGAAAACAAAGATGATTAGAGTAAGACCAAGATAAGCAACGATGTCTTCAAACAGAAATTGTCGTGTTTAATGTTCTGTTATGGTAGAAAATTAAAAGGGATTAGCAATTTCTAACCGAAGAGAAAAGCATCCAAGCTTTTGTAGGGCATATACTCGTAGACAAGCATTTTCTCCTTGGAGTTTAGAAATGACGACCACCTCATTCATAAATTCTTCCAACCCTTGGCCAGAGGCTCTTGACAATCTCTTCACCTCATTCGTTTTTGGCACTTCCATTATTTGGATTTTGGCACTGCAATTGGGTAGTCCTAACACATCCACTAGTCCAATTCTGTCCTTTCCATTCTTCTCCAATTTTAGGCTCGAACCCCTTCAAACAACTGCAAATGGGCGCTTTCATTGAATCACAGCTTCCAAAAGCTCCACATTTTCCATAAACATCACACTCATTTTCCAGAATAACAACGGTGCCGAGCCAATCCCCCTTCCCGTCATCCCAGGATCGTACTACCAATTTTCCTTGATAGCTGGAGTTTATCTTCAATTGAATTTTCACCAACTACTGATTTTTCTATGTTAAATGGTAGCTTTCTGCTTTTTAATTTCCTGAGCTAATAAAACACAAGCTGCTAATTAGTAATTGCAATGTTCCCTATGACTTGATTAAGGTTAAAATATGATTCAATATTACTCTATTGATCTCCTTTATGATTTCCGTTTTTTCTTTGCCATTCTCTGATTTTTTTAACATGATTTAGTTGTGTTGGAATACTGCTCTGATATCTTTTTTTATTAATGATTTTTTTTTTAATCTTCTGTTGAGCAACACTGATTAATTATTGTGAGCTGACTTCAAAGTCGAAGCCATCGGCTAAATTCAGAAAACAAAACCATTTGATTACAGTCCTTTAACAACGTTCCTGCAATATTCTTTGAAACCTGTCATTCTTAATCTGATGGGTCATGATGTGATTTAATATCTATCCACTATGTAACGGTACAATGCAGAAATAACAAAGAAAGAAAAGTGAACTGGTTTTGCTAACAGGCCAACATTTTGGGAAATTGTAACAGAATAAAACGAAAAGCACAAGTAGAGAACATAAACACTAATGTAGTCGTAAACTTGTAATTCTCCAGTCATTGTATAAATGGGCTGTCATAGCGCCCATGAAGCAACTAAAGAGACAGAATAATAAACTAAATTTGCAGCAGAAAATATGCACCAACATCATAACCCTCTTCCATTAGCTTACAGCTAATCCTCATATAACCCTCTTCCATTAGCTTACAGCTAATCCTCATACGCAGAAACTGGGTGAATCGGATACTTTACACCCTTCCACTTGCGTATAACATCTACAAGGTTTGCTGCCATGGTTCCAGGTTCCAATGGATCTTCTGTTATCAAATCCCAGTGATCAAACACACATTGTGGGAATGCCTGTCCTGATGTTGCATTCCTCAGCCTGCCAGAGAATCCAAAAGCCTCCATAACAGGAAGGTATGCCTTGACGTTGTAAAGTGGGGTACCAGGCATCTGCATCTCCTCAAAAACAACTCCACG
>AWUE01014322.1:0-16748 GCA_001974825.2 Corchorus olitorius
CAGAATAAAACGAAAAGCACAAGTAGAGAACATAAACAGTAAACACTAATGTGGTTATAAACTTGTAATTTTCCATTCATGGTATAAAGCATAATTATAAATGGGTGTCATAGCACCCATGAAGCAACTATTAATATAAGGTAAAGAGACAGAAAAACAATAAACTTTAATATGCGCCAACATCATACCCTATTCCATTAGCTTACAGCAAATCCTCATACTCAGAAAGCGGGGTAATCTCATACTCCAAACCCTTCATCCTGCGCATATTAGCTACACGGTTTGCTGCCATGGTTCCAGGTTCCATTGGATCTTGTGTTATCAAATCCCAATGATCAAACACACATTGTGGGAATGCCTGTCCTGATGTTGCATTCCTCAGCCTGCTAGAGAATCCAAAAGACATAATAACAGGAAGGTATGCCTTGACGTTGTAAAGTGGGGTACCAGGCATCTGCATCTCCTCAAAAACAACTCCACGGCTATCCTTAACCACATTGTAAATACCATTAAGTGCCTGCTGAGGGGCTTGGATCTCCGCCAAGTAAACAGGCTCAAGAAGCCTCGGCGTTGCCGTAAGCTGAGAAGCAAGGAAAACCCTCCTAGCAGTTGGAATGATCTCACCACCACCTCTGTTAATAGCATCATGATGGAGAACCACATCCCGCATTTCAAAGCAGACACCCCTCATTTTCTCTTCACACAATGCACCTTCCTTTGATGCCCACTGGAACCCAGCAACAACAGAATCCTTGATTTCATTAAGGTATTGAACTCCTTTACACATATCCACCACAAGCATGTTAGGACCAGTTGTCTCGGGGCCAAAACACCAAATCTTCTTAGCTAGATCCTTGTCCCAACCAAACTCCTCAGCCAAGATCCTAGAACGAACCTCAAGATCATCTCTTGGACCAATACGTCCTTCATCAATGGCCTCGGCAAGACCTTCCTCCAAAGGCCGAGCTTCCATGTAGAGACAGTTGTGCTTGTTTGGAGACTTGCTCATCACAGTCCTGCAGGACCTCTCAAGGACTGTCTCACGGAATGACACAATAGGAGATGATACAAAGAAACTAGCACCAACCATAAAATCTCGTAAATCCTTGAGACAGGTTTCAAGTTGGTGTTCTCCCGCACCTGCAATAACAAGCTCTCCAGATTCTTCAATTGTACAAACAAGCATAGGATCAGACTTAGACAAGCGCTTTAACCCTTCAACAAGTTTGGGAAGATGAGATGCATCCAGGCATTGAACAGAAATACGGACAACAGGAGAGACAGAAAACTTCATGGCACGAATTGGGTGGGCATCCACTTCCTTCTCATTAGTCAAAGTAGCATGTTTGGTGATAAACTGATCCAAACCAACCATGGCAACTGTGTTACCACAAGGCACATCCTCCACTGTTTCCTGCTCCTTTCCCATCCAAATAAGAGTTCTCTCTACACTCTTAACATACAAGTCTTCCTTGTGACCGGGGAAATAGTTTGGACCCATGATTCTGACCTTCAAACCAGTTGAGACTCTTCCAGAGAAGACACGACCAAAGGCAAAGAACCTACTCTTATCAGAAGCTGGAATCATTTTCGAAACATAGAGCATAAGAGGACCATCAGGATCACAGTTCCTGATAGCAGTGGCATAAATATCATCAAGGGAGCCCTCATACAAATTCTCAACACGATACTTCTGAGCCTACGCAGGGGAAGGCAGATGAAAAATCATCATTTCTAGAAGCGCATTGCTTGCAGGAAGCCAATTTTGCATTACTCTCTTCATTAGGGCACTCCCCATCAATTCCTTCTCTTCAGTATTCATGGTGACACCAAGCTTTTGCAACATGGGCCAGAGCTCATCCTTCTGATCATTCATACAATTGTTGATAATCTGCTGGATGGGTTCATAACAGAATTGCACAAATCCACGCTTGCAGGTGGGAGAACCAGTGTTCTTGCTAGTCCACTTCTTGGTAGCTAGATCAAAAAAGTTTTCACCCCAAAGTCTTTCCATCATTTTGGCCTCATCAACACCAAACTTTGAGGCATACATCTTGGCAAAGCTGGTCAAGGTAAAGGCCCAACCATGCAAACCAGCAGAGAAGGCAACTGTTCCTTTCTCAGGGTAGACTTGAACATCTCCAAGCATAGGATCTTCATAGGTAGCCAAGATGACATTGACATTTTCAATAATTCTCTGGAAAGTCTGGTAAGCCTCCTCTCCATCAAGCTGGAGGTCAAGGAAGCACCTGTCCAATTTGTTAATGGTCAAGACAGGCTTGATCCTTTCGGCGAGTGCTTGACGGAGTACAGTCTCTGTTTGCACACAGGCCCCTTGTATGCAATCAACCACAACAAGGGCTCCATCAGTAATACGAAGAGCAGCAGTGACCTCGGATGAAAAGTCAACATGTCCAGGGGAATCAATGAGATTTATCAAGTACTCATTGCCTTGCCTCTCTCCTTTGAAGTTCTTCAAAGAATCATCACTCATCTCGTAGCAGAGAGAGATACCACTAGACTTGATCCCACGCTCAACTTCTTGTGGAACAATACCAGCAGCAGCAACAAGCTGCTTAGTAAGGGTCGATTTCCCTGACATGTCAGAAAAAAAATAAGAACAAAACCCTATAGAAACAAACGCATATAAAAACAAGCATAAAAAGCCGATATAAACAAACATAATAATTTTGAGGCCCAAGAAAAAAAAAAACACAAACGTAATAAAACGGAAACAATGCAAGTACTCAATAATTTTGGTGTATTGAGTCAGATTCACAACGTAATTAGCAAGTGTAACAATTGTACATACCATGATCGACGTGGGCAACAACTGAAATATTCCTAATGTTGTGCTTTAAGTCCATAATACGGCGGAGCTTTTCCGCCTTCTCCATCTTGTCGAAAAATAAGCAATACCTAAAAGAGAGGAAAGCGGGAGGCGGCGTCGACCGGCAAAGGGATAAAAATTTTCCTAGCACTGCTCGAAAGAGGGTATAAATAATAGTCGTGTAAGTCAGGTTAGTGTTTTTCCTTCCCCTTCCTGGCTTGGGTATAGTCATGTAACTACACCACAAAGGCCCAATGCAGGCGGGCCCAATGAGCCCAATGAGTCCATTCCTTAAATGCAATGTAGTAACTAGCTTGTTCAATTTGACCACAATGAAGGCGGGCCGTTTTGTGTAAGTTCAGAGGCCCAATCGTGTTTCATTGAAGCTTTGGATATAGCTAGAATCTAGATATAAAATTATGTAATTTATTACGCAATTGAAATTACTGAATCTTTTTTTTTTTTTGGCAATAGAAATTACTGAATCTAGTTTAGTATGTTTCAATGTATAGACTCGTAATATATTTTCTTAGTAAAGAGGAGAACAAATATCAACCCATTTTTACAGAAGAATGGTTGAATTTATTTCATATATGTTTGTGTAGATTAAATTAGTAGAAGCTGATACCCAAAAGCCATGAAATCTCTGTCACTACATATATGTTGGTTGGCTTGGTGATGAATGCTATATTTATGTTACCTGAACCAAATTTATACTTTGATTTAAATTCTAACTTTCCCCATTTTCTCTAACCAATGAGAGCTGCATAAAGAAGTTCATTCCATGTATCCGGGAGGCCGGCGACGCACCAATGGGTACAATCCATGCCCTTGAAGCCATTGTAAGAGCTAGGGTGTGCATCTTTTCTTAATTGGGAGAGACCAGTTATATCTAGCAAATGAACTGGTTTCTTCATTCCACTTATCACCTCTTTTACTACATATGCTGCTTGAGGCAAATCAGCTGGATAAACTGATCCATTGAATGGTATAGTCTCCTTTGAGCAATTTGTTACTCCTGGCTCATTCCAATCTGCTCCACTGATCATTTCACATCATCATTTGCCATACATTAGTCAAGAAATTATGTTACTTAGCAGAAAACTAGGATTCTGATACCGGTTTTCGACAAAATTTAAAAGGGAAAAGCAACTTACTTGTAGTGAGATGGAGAAATTCCTTGGAATATAACTTTAGTTTTGTTAGTATCCACATCTGAATCAACCCAATTAGCCCATGTTGTCAAAGCTGTTTGAAATGCAGCCATTCGATCAATGTCCTTGAGAATCTTTCCATCATCATTAACTTGAACATAATCCCATCTGCATTTCAAAAATTAAAGACAAATACATATATTTAATAACCCTTTTTCACTTAAAAGAAGAAAATTTTAATGCTTGAGTTGTAGAGGATCATACTGTTGCTTGATTCCTCGGCGGTACCACCAAAGCCAAGTGTTGAACACTAAAACATCAAATTTCTTCCATTGATTGCCATCCCTAATTGAATTCAGCTTCAGAACTCTTCCATAGTTTTCCTCCTCATCAACATCCACTAAGTACAGGGAATGAAACAGCATCACTGAAACTTCATACTCCTGAAATAAAGTCCAGTCCAAAATTTTTCATCCTGGTTTTTTATTCTTGCCAATTTTAGGTAAAAAGCAAATGAAATTTTACTATATATATTAATTTTACCTGGAATGTTACAACAGAAATAGTGTTGTTGTTTAACTCTTGTCTAATTACAGTTGAATCAAGTGCTGCAGCATGAAGCATGCAGATTAGTGATTGCCAGAGGTTCAGACTTAGAGAGTCCCCAATGAACATAATCTTTTTGCCCTTAAATCTCTTGAAAAAATCTTGTCCATTAAACCTGCAATCATATATATTGTTCCTAATTAAGACATTTCAATAATGCAAAAACAGAGATTAATGAAAGAGATGTTTGACAAAACTACCATAATACATCAAACATGATTAAGGGAATCAATCAATGCATCACATCTCAAAAGCAGATCAAAATTGTAGTCTTTACAGGTTTATAGCACTTGTTAGACATGTGGGGCATTGACCCAAAGCCACATTTTTTTTGATATTTCTCAATGTCCTGTCTTTCTCCATCTGTATGCTACTAAAAAAGTAGTAAATGCTGTATTTCAAACATATAGTAGTGAACTTTTTTAAATGCTTTTGCCTTTTTCAGATTCTTTACTATAGATTTTAATGTCTCTTTTTATCAAATCCCAGAAGCTATTTTCCACCTATTTGCAACAAACTCGTCCCATGCTTCTGACATGAATAAACATATCCATCCATGTTTCTCTCGGGTCTAAATCTTGATCATTTTAATTGAGAGATGTTCATTTTTGTAACACTTTTGACTTTTCCACTCTCTCTTTCTATTTTCCCTTCTAATTTCTCCCTCTTAAATTTAATTTTCTGTAATCAAAATTTTCAATAATCAACACTATTTAAAAATTACTACTATTGCAGGTAAACATATATCTATTCAATGTATGTACTAAAACTATGATCCCAATTATTTGTTCTAATCCAAAAACATAAGACCAGAAATGCTCTTAAAGTAATGGAAAGTGCAAATTGGAAATTAATCTGTTTCACTAAAACTGTCATATCAACCATAAAGAGCAGAAACATTTATTAATGCAATTAAAGAAAGCTACTGTTCTTAGAAAGCATTGCAACCATAAATTTGCCAATAAAAGACAAACATCAAACAACATTACAACAGCTGGAAGAAGAAGAAAAAGACTCTAACATGTTGATCAACATAAACAGAAAATGAAGTAATTAAGCTTATAGTAATATATATGTGCCGAAACAGAGCATTTCAAGACAGAAAACAGAGACAGAGAGTAATGTACCTAGGCAACTGGCAATTGGTCGGCTGCCATCTATATTTAAGATAGAGATGATCAGGGCGACCATACTTTTGGCAATCGAATTCCTTGCGAATGAAAGGGCAATCTGCTGATGCGTTATAGAGAGGAAAAGAGTTGTCAAACACCCATTTCCCTTGGTACAAATTGCAACTGCTCTGTTTTTCCTGTTTTCTCAACCCAACATTGTTGCTTTTCTTTCTTATTCTTCTGTCCAAACCGGCATTGCCATTTGCTGAACATTGCCATGAAAAGATGACTAAGATGGAAATAAGAAAGGAGCTGCAGAATCTTCTTGTATTCATGAGAGGGAGTAGGAAAATTTGGGTGGTTGAAAATTCAGAGGAAAAGGGTTGAGAGGAGGACGATGATTAATTTGGTTCGGCGCCTACTTATTATATATATACTAGAAAAGACACTTTATAACTTTGTTTGTATGTGTAACTATTTACTGGTTGACTAGCAAGTCTGACATCTGGCTGCCATTAATGGTCTCAAATATTCCAGGAGCCAATAAAATAATGTGTTATTCACAGAATTTTCTTGCCATAACTGCCATAGCCCATAAGATAGAACAAAATAATCTTTGTTTATTGTCAGTTGTTACATGCATCAGAAAGGGATGGGGGAATTTGGTCATGGGAGGTTTAGAAATACTAACAAAAATCATTAATTACAGTTATGTTTTTCAAAAAAAAAAAAGAAAGGGAACTATAGGGTTCATAGTATTGGTTATAAATTGGTAAAAACAATAATGAGTGCATGAGAGAAAGCATATAGATAGTTGGACATTGTTGCCTACTTTCACATGCTACACATGAAACACAACTCATATTAGTGAAACACGTCACAAGTTTAATATGGGGTGTCTGTTTAGAAAGGTAGCAAGAATGAACAATGAACTAGTATTTTTAATTATCACAATTCACAACATTAATTGAAAATCAGAAAACTTGGAATGTGCTAAGAATGCTCCTTTTTTGTATTATTTAATAATATATTATATAGTGGATCATGTTTGTTATAACAAGGTGATCATGTTAGCATTACTAGAGATTTTTCTTGCTACTATACACAATCTCATCAAAAGTCACATTCTTTTTCAATTTAAAGAAAGTTAATAGGAGAGGAGGTCACCAAAGAAAGTTAAGAGGAGAGGAAGAAGGAGAGAAGATTTAGAAGAAACGATGAAAGTTAAAAAAAGAAAAAAACAATTGATTAAATATGAGTTTAATCCTAGCCGTTATTTAAGTTTAACCAAGGGTTCAAAAATTGTGTAAACAAGAGTTGTACACTTGGTGTAAGTGGATCCTAAAAAAATATATTCAAAAGTTTGGAATTCAATTGAAACCGAGTTCCAATGGTTCCATTAGTTCATTTTTGTGTTGTTTTGTGTAAATACTATATTCGATAGTCACATTATATTTCAGTTAATATGAAATCAAATCACATTGAATTTCAGGAGAAGAAGGTCAAAAGCTCACTTAACACCTATTCCATTAGTTTGATTTTCGATATGATTTTTTAAGGAGAACAATTTAGTTTGATAATCTATATACATGTTCTGCCAAAAAAAATCTATATACATGATTATTGTAAACTAGTTGGCCTAAAAACGCTTGAACAAAAATCTATATTTTTTTAACTGATTTCTTATCCCCGATCTTTGGGGCAAGCTTTCCCTAATTCTTGGATACTGTTCATCCTAACCTCTTTTTGGGCTTCATGTTTTTGTTCTTTGAATGTAAATCTTGAGGGTTTTAGACTTATGCACGTTAGCCCAAACGGAAAGTAGTCATTGGCCCACAAAAAGAAACGATAGAGTTCGTGATCGTTGTCTAAGCAGTTTTATACCATGATGTCGTTTTAGATTCTTTAGCAGCAGCAAACAGGCCGTTTGTCATCGCTTCTTCCCTAAACTTGGTTGCAGCAGCCGTCGTGGTTAATCGGTTTTATTTTTTCTCTCCGCTTTAGAGTTTAGTCGCCTTTTCTTCTTCCCTCTCTTCTTCACGACTTTTCTTGACGCCTTTTCACGGTGAGCTCTTCCCGCCGTCAGCGTCGTCATTGGCCCGCAAAAAGAAATGGCAGAGTTCGTGATCGTTGTCTAAGCAGTTTCATACCACGACGTCGTTTTAGAGTCTTTAGCAGCAGCAAACAGCCCATCTGTCATCGCTTCTTCCTTAAACTTGGTTACAGCGACTGTCGTGGCTAACCGGTTTTATTTTCTTCTCTCCACTTTAGAGTTTAGCCGCCTTTTCTTCTTCTCTCTCTTTTTCACGACTTTTCTCGATGTCTTTTCTCGGTGAGCTCTTCCCGCCGTCAGCGACTTCAGGTCAGTTCACTTGTTCTCTTTTGTTATTATTCTTACTCTTAAAAATCCTAAACTGAAGTTTGCATTTTTATTCTACAAAATTTTGAAGATTTTTTTGTGATTGATCTTTCACCGTTACTTATCATTTATGATTTGTTAGCTCCAATTTTCTTTTTATCTTATGACCAATCATATTAGTCTTCTTATTGAAAATAGGGATGAAATTTGTTTTGAGACATAATATGAGAAACATACGTGGTTTCTAGTTTAGATTGATAGTTCAGAAATCAACAATTTCGCATTTCGAGTTTAAAGAGGTTTCGGATCTTAGACGACTTTTGAAGATGGTCGACTAGAAAACCTATTTTGGTAAGGGAAATGAAAACGAAGGGGAGTTGCAGGACGAATGCTTTTGCTTGGATAATGTGAGCAGAGTGGAAATGTAGTAAGTTCATTTTTACCTATATAAGTTGATCACTATTTATAAATAATGTATGTGATGAATGAGATCACACTATATGAATAACCCAAATCATGTCACGTGTATGGGAATTGAAAATTTTGAAGAAGGGGCAATACACTATAAGTATTTCATTGATTTGTGCCATGAAAACAAATAATTATTGAAAATGAAATAAATTGTAAAATGTGTGAAAAAGGATATTGTATTTACCATTTAAATTTTTCTAAATATTACCTACTATATAAGTGAAAAAAAATATTTCTTAAAATATCTTTGAAAACTATTAAAATAATTTTCTTTTTTTGATACATTATTAAAATAATTTTGCCATCAGGCATTTGGCCTGATGGTAGAGTATTGGACTTTTAGTTCCAGCCTACCTAGATCATGAGGACTTGGGTTCAACTCTCACGGAATGTGAGTTTGTTTGTAATTTGTTTGTTTATTTGGTAGGTAGGTAGTTTATTTATGGTATAATTTCTAGTTTGGGTTGGATTCTCATTTAGATGTTTGGGCATAGAGATTTATTTGAATTGTAATGAGATTTCACTGGATTTGTTTGTTGAGGAAGGAGTTTGTTGGCTCATAGATTAGTGTTTCGGTAATGTAGCTAATCATGTAGCGGTGTACGGGTCTTCATGTGCGTTTGTAATCCCAATCTCTTCAAGAAATGAAAATGATTCTTATCTAAAAAAAAATTGTAAAAATATAGGTAATTTTGAGAAATAAAATTATATGGAATTATTAAAATAAAATTCATAGAAAGTTATATGTAATTTTGAGAAATTTAAAAATATATTTATATTTCGCTTAAATTTAATTTTAAATATATATTTTATAGTAGGTTAATAAGGTAAATAATTAAGATATATTTTCACAAATTTCACTGAGTTTTTTTAGTAATTAGTTTTTTCTTATAATTTAATTAATTAATAAATATTTCTAATATACCACCCCCTTTTCAAATGTTCCCTAAAATTTAAGGCCCAATTAAATTCGAAATTTAAGGCCCAATTAAGCGGATCACAAGATAAGACCAGACCCATTATGGGCTGATAAACATAAAACTCATTTTTTTTTTCCCCTTTCTGAAACCTAGCTACCCAAGAATCATCCGCAACCGCCACAGCAAGGCGGTGACAACCAAGAAAACTCGCGTCGACAGAGAGCAGCAGATACGGTGCAGGAAGCCAAACAAGGCGGTGATCGTCTTTCAGGCCGCTAAGGATTTGAGGTAATTAAAATTTCAGTATCCGCCATGTGGCTACGCCTGGTGAAACTCTAGATTGTGTCGATGATCTTATCGCATTGTGCCTTGTGACTGGACTTGGTTGAATGCAAAAGTTTTCACATTTTACAAGTTTTCCAAGTTGTTTGGTGCAGATGCTGGTAAATTCATGTAGCCTGCTCTTTTACTTTGTAGCAAAGACAATACATACTTATATAGTGCATGCCATCTGCCTCATCTCGTTTAGTCCTACAAGGCCTATCTATATCCCAAATCCAGAAATTCATTCCTAGAAAGTGGAAACAAAGTGTCAAGCCTGTAATAGATAAATCCAAGCAAACCTCTATACACAAATCTCAAAAGCACGAATTGAAAGCATTCAGAACTGAGGATGATTCTATGATAGAATACCTTCTTATATCTCTCAAGGAACATATAACCCAAGGATATCTATCAAAAGCATTCAAATTGTTTTCTTTAATACGGCTACATGTCACTCCCACTGCCTCCAATGACATTATCTTACATCCCATCTCTTCTCTTCTTTTATCCTGTGCCAACCTTAAATCACTTACCTCAGGTAAACAGCTTCATGCCCAAATCATCTTGTTGGGTTTGGAGCAACACCGTATTTTGGTTCCCAAACTTGTCACTTTTTATTCAGCATTTGACCTTCTGGATGAGGCTCAGCTTATTACTGAGAATTCTGATGTTTTGGACCCCTTACCATGGAATGTGCTTATATCTTCTTTTGTAAAGAATAAGCTTTTGGAGGAGGCTCTCTCTGCATACAAAAGAATGGTAAATAAGGGTATTAGACCAGATAACTTCACCTACCCATCTGTTTTAAAAGCGTGTGGTGAGAATTTGGATGTAGATTTTGGGAGGATGGTACATAACTCAATTAACAGTAGTTGTCATGACTGGAATTTATATGTGCATAATGCTTTGATTTCCATGTATGGGAAATTTGGAGAAGTTGATGTTGCTCGTGACTTGTTTAACAAGATGCCAGAGAGGGATGATGTCTCTTGGAATGCAATGATCAGTTGTTATACCTCAAAGAGCATGTGGGGAGAAGCATTTAGGCTCTTTGATCACATGCGGGCTGAGGGTATTGAGTCAAATTTCATAACCTGGAACACTATAGCTGGAGGTTGCTTGCAGACAGGGAATTTCAACGGGTCTCTGCAGTTGCTTTCTCAGATGAGATGTAGTGGGCTTCACTTGGATCCAGTGGCAATGATTATAGGGTTGGGGGCCTCTTCACATATTGGGGCCTTAAAATTGGGGAAAGAGATTCATGGTTCAGCAATTCGAAGTTGTTATGACGGGTTTGAGAATGTTAAAAATGCGCTGATTACAATGTATTCTAGGGGAAAGGACCTAAGGCATGCATATGTTTTGTTTCAGTCAGTAGAAGCGAAGAGTATAATTACTTGGAACTCAATGATTTCCGGTTACTCCCACAATGATCAATCTGAAGAAGCGTCTTTTGTCTTTCGAGAGATGTTGCTTTCGGGGGTTGAACCAAATTTTGTTACAATTGCCAGCATCTTGCCTCTTTGTGCTAGAGTGGCGAATCTGCAACATGGCAAAGAATTCCATTGCTACATTACCAGGCGCAAAGTTTTCGAGGACTTCTTATTGCTATGGAATGCTCTTGTAGACATGTATGCAAGGTCAGGAGAAGTTCTGACAGCTAAACGCGTGTTTGATTTGATGAGAAAAAGGGATGAAGTCACCTATACTTCTTTGATTGCCGGATATGGAATTCAGGGAGATGGACGAGCTGCTCTAAAACTATTTCAAGAGATGATTAATTTTCAGATCAAACCAGACCATGTAACGATGGTGGCTGTTCTATCAGCTTGTAGTCATTCTGGTCTAGTAATTGAAGGTCGAATTTGGTTTGAAAAGATGCAAAGTTTGTATGGTATAACTCCTCGTTTGGAGCATTTCTCTTGCATGGTTGACCTCTATGGGAGAGCGGGTTTGTTAAATAAAGCAAAGGAAACCATCGTACACATGCCATATAAGCCAAGCGCTGAAATGTGGGCCACTCTCTTGGGAGCATGTAGGATCCATGGAAATACAGATATAGGGGAATGGGCAGCTGAGAAACTGTTGGAACTTAGACCTCAAAATTCAGGTTACTATGTGTTGATTGCTAACATGTATGCTGCTGCAGGACGTTGGGACGAGCTAGCAAAAGTCAGGACTTTCATGAGATATTTGGGTGTAAGGAAGTCTCCTGGCTGTGCTTGGGTTGATATTGGATCTGGATTTTCTCCATTTGTTGTGGGGGACACAGCACATCCCTATGCACAAGAGGTTTACCAAGTATTGGATGGATTGACTGAACTAATGAAGGATTTTGGTTGGGTTGCTTGGGACAAGGTAGGTTTGAATGATGAATTGCTAGACAACATTGAATGAAAATAGGTGCTCCTAAATTACGGCTCCTAGTGGTTCATTATTAGAGTATTGTGGGAACCTTGATAGGAGCAGTCAAAACATCATCTGGAAGACTAAGTGAAACATTTTTTGGATAGGGAATTTCATGTTGGATAGAGTAAACATAACATTATGACTGCCTCAAAATTTCTGAACTAGGAGCATGATGGAACTGTTTTAGAAAATTTCCAACTGTTCCTAATTTGATCACTCAATTTTGGTGAGGATATAGGATAATTCTTATTTTTGGCAATCCATCGATTCGGTAATATTCTTTAATAGTTATAGATTTACAGGGTTGAAAGACAATTGTATGCAATGTGGTGTATCTTTTGAAACACAATTGAATATAGACGTTCATTTTTCTCAGTCGTTTAAAACAAAATTCATACTGCAACGATAGGTGTTGGGCTTTTAAATTTCCTCTGTTTCATACTACTGGTAACAAAGTGCATTTTATATGTTAGAATTATTAGATTTCCCATTCAATTCATAATCTTGGTATTTGTGTTAGGATCTGGCAGGGATTCACTGAATAATGTTTACGTAGCTATTGCCAGTTTGATATCAAAGGTTTCTTCAGACCAGACAGAACTGGTTCCCTTAGTGCAAAAACAGTAGGGAGCTCAACACTGGTTTTTTATAGATGCATAACAATTCATGTGTAGTCCTCGTCATAATTCACAGCTCATGATTGGCTATTATGTTCTTACTTATTCCTTTTAGGTAGAATTCTACCTTCCAATGCTTTTTATAGATTGAGAGTGCACATGCCTGCCTAAATTCTTATGTTGTTGGCAATTCAGCATGCTGAGCTTAATGAGATCTTGAGGGTATCAGATTATTTGACTTTCCCAAATTGCAAGGTATTTCTGCTGTGCTATTCTTTTACAGTGAAATTCAGTAGTACTGGTTGCACTGTGCAATGAAGCAGTTGAGGTTAAAGCATCCTGTTTGCAACCATGGACATCTAGGGTAGATAATCGAATTTGTTGGAGATTAAATTCGTTTTGGTAATTTTCTCGCGCTGCAGTGGGATATATCCAAAAGAAAGTAATCTCTTTTCAAGCATTGCATAGAAAGACCTGGAAGCACTGTGGCTGAAAGTTCTTTATCACAGCTTGATGAAGCCTTGAACAAACTGCATCTAGCGATGTCCACAAATTGCTATAGCAGGTATCTCCCTTCTGCAAGGTCTCTTTTGTTTTTCATGTTTTCTTCTTTTGTTTTTTCCCTAAAGAACTTAGTGTAGTTTTATTGCTTTTCTAACTGGATGAACCATATATGATTCCTGACCCTTTTTCCGCCGAATGCTTTCTGCATTATTTTAGGAGATTTGTGAAATTAGCTCTTATGCATTAATTTGGGATAGAGCAATCCTGACTGATAAAGAAAGATAATGACTTAAGACTTGAACATTACGAGCATCAAACTAAATAAAACAAAGTCAATTAAACATAAACCTTTTGGAGGTTTTAAGAGGGAATTTTTTATATACAAATGCAAGAACCTTTTGAGACTTAATTAAGGTGGTATGAATTATGTGGTAATATTCCTTACAGTTTTTTTTTTCTTTGTTACAATATATTGAATTCAACATATAGGAATTTTCCATTTCCTGCTAAGATAATTGAACCTATTTACTGAATGTCCATACTCCAGGTGCTTCCTTCATAACTGATCTGCCAACTGAGGAAACTTTTGCAGTAGCCATGTTACTGCCCTGATGGCACCCTGCACATCATAAGAGAACTCAAATCAATCCCATTCCTTTGACAACAAAACTACCAATCTCGATAATTGTGAGCCATATTTTGCAGTAAGTACCTTGACCTAGACACATATTAATCCCATTCCATATTATACATTCCATTTATAATGGAAAAGGCTTTTAGGTCATTCCACAAGATATCTGTACTTATAAGACCCTACTTCATGAGATACTGTTTCCATCACTTAGAAATGTAGATTAGATGCACCTGAACATTCATGATTGTGATTGAACAATAACTTAAGTAGTAATATAATTGAGATGCTTTGTTACTTTTTACTCATTTACTTTGCCCTTGTGGATAGTACCCAAAGGGTTAAGTATTTTAGAGAAATGAAAGGGTGATATTTAGATACCAAAGCTGCCTCCCCAGGTTTGATTGCAGGTTCAACAACATCTCGTCCATAACTGTTAACAAGAAAAATGTTTTTCCTTTGAGTTGAAACTTGACAAAAGGAAAATGAAATCATTTTTCTTCTACTTAGGTAAAAACAGTTTGAATAACATAATGTGTAATAGTAATAACAAATGACTTACATTATCTGCCTTTGGCCATCCACCATCTCTAGTCTATAAAAGCTGCAGCCTTTGCTGAAAGGAAAAGCCTTTCCTCTCCATTCTGTTCAATAGCATCAAAGGAAGAAGAAAAACATTGTTGGGGTTTCTGGGAAAGGATAAATTGTTAAAAGAATGGCGTGGCTATAGCCTATAGCATACAAACCTAAATGCCAAGTAACTCCAACAGCAGATGAATCCTCAGCAGAGATATCATCAATCACAAATTGGAGATCTTTGCTTATGGAATCCATGAAACTTTTGAAGAAGTCTAAAATTGCCTGCTTCCATTATTAAAGAAACTCACGTGACTTGCATGTGAGTTGGGAGGGAAAGGAAACAAGATTTTTTTTTAGGGTCATCAACAAAAGAAAGGAAACAAGTTGAAACTAAGCTAAAGCTACCTGGCGACCAACGAATGGACGAGGAAAGATAAGGTCCTCGTACACGCATTTCTCCGCAATTAATGGCTCTACCGAAGCCAAATCACGGCGGTTGATTCCTCCGTAGAAACTCCTAACGATCTCCGCCGCCTCATTCTCTGATGGTGCTGCAACGACGACAGCCGTCTGATTTTCTGATGAGGAGGATACTTTCGAGAGGGTGCGTGGGGTAGTCCTCCTCCTACATGCTCCAAATTTCCTGCTTGTTTTCCAAGGATTATAATTATGGGCAGTAATTAGGTATGTTGAGGAAGGTGAAGCTTTGGAGAGGTTATGGAGATTTGAGGTTGAGGAAGGGAAGGCCGATACTGTGGACTTGAGCAGCATGGTTGTTGACAACTTTCTATTTTGATTTCTTTTTCTTTTTCAAATTTAGAAAGTGGTTGTTAGTAATACACGTAGCAGTGCAACTGTGGAAACTCTCTTTTTAATCATAAATAAACTAAATTACAATAAAATTGGCTTATAAAAGTAATAATCAATCAGTTCTTGAATAATAAAATTGGCCATGTAGTCGCAAATCTCTTGTATCATTTTTGATTGGAAAGTTGGCGAATGGCATGAAAGAGGCAGCTGTTCTAACAAATTACTAGCGTACAAGATAGAAGATTTGCTACTTTTGCCTACCCATTATGCATAGCCCTAACGTAAAAGAAAAATGCAATAAGTCATCCATTTGATATAGTTATTATAGTCCATTTTGTATGCTTACTTTTTATTGTGAATGAAAAACTTTATATATTAAATTAGTAACAAAGATGATGGATGCATTTAATTTAAAAATTAAGAAAATTTTTTAAGGCCACCCATTTTTATATTTTTAGGAGAGGGGTGATCTTTCATATGGTAATGGACTAATGGCATTGCCCCATAATTTAAATTGACTTCGTCAAATTTATTTATCAAGATCCATCCATGTTTGAGAATAGGGAATTCCACTCGTGCTTTTGAGTGACTGAAAAGTTTATATCAATCACTTAAATCAGATACTGAATGCTATAAAATCAACATCTCCAAATTCATTGTACCAAAAAGAAACCTGCATACTAAGTAATTGAAGCAAATAGCCAAATATCAAAAAGGCAAAATCCTAGTTTTATTCTTGTTTTTTGAGCACCTTAACAAAATAATAACCTCTTTTTGAATGATACATATGTACACCTCCCATACAAATTCGGTTCACTTTTTTTTTTTTAATTAGGTATGCTTTGACTATTTAAAAATATCTTCGTCTTCATCTCAATTTAGCAGTACTAATACTATACCATATACTATATGGTATCAAAAGAAAAATATACTATATATATAATATATAGAGACAGCTTGAAAGGTCTAATGTGTAATTAACCTGAGATTATGCTAATTATAATTCAATGCACATTTCGTACGTACTCCACATATTTATAGTCTACTTTATAATCATAGGCACAGATGGTCTTCCAATTGGGGAAATTTTTGAAGCAGCCATGTCATTCCCTTGATAAGTACCTGTACATATATATATTTCAAGGATTCGATTAAATCGGAATTAGTCCAAAATTTTAAATGTACGTATTTTTTTTAAAAAAAATTTCTACAGCCTGGTTTCACTTGATAGAAATATAGAAATGTTTTCGCGACACATGACGTAAATCACAAAGATAAAAAACAAAAACGTGGGAAAAATCTATAATGATTTTTAGGTGCTGATAGTATAGTAATTGTAACCAGTTTATTTCTGGATAAATTACGCAAATGGTCACTTAATTTTTTACCAACTTTCTATTTTGCTCATTCAATTATAACAAA
>AWUE01014326.1:0-17244 GCA_001974825.2 Corchorus olitorius
GAGGGCGCCATGGCCAAGTCCATGCCGCCCACCGAGGGCGCCATGGACATAGCCACGCCGCCCTAGCAGGGCGGCACCGACCATTTTCATATAATTTTACGATTTTCCTTATCTCGTTCGATGACGAATCCATTTCCGGAGTTGTTGCTTATTCCACGTTCTTGAGCGTTCTTGAAAATTTTTCAATGTTCTTGAGCGTTCTTGAAGATTGCAGAGGATTTCAAATTTTGAAAATAGAACAAAGGGCAAAACTGTCAAAAGGGGGGCGGTGATAAGTAATAATGGGGCGGTATTTAGCAAAACCCATATAAAATTGTATAATTTGCTTTCCCTTGGTTTTAAACGGAAAATTATAAGATTGATGTACAATTCACCTTAGTTACAAAACTAATAGTGGTAATTATTAAATTCAATTGGGAGATGTTAGAAATGTCCAACAGTAGAAATAATTTGTCACATCTAGGCCCCATATTCGTCATGTTAAGAAGCCAGGATGGACCATTACTTTATAAATAAATAAAAAAATAAAAGTTCCAAGGCAAAAGAAAAAAATTAATCAAACATTTTTCGACTTAAAAAAGAAAGGATATTTGTAACCCGAGTTATTATCTGGTTCATCTTTAGTATAGTTTAGTAAACTGTACGTGCGAGTCTAAAAGGGTAATATGTGTCCCCTTAAAACTAGATTGAAATATTAAAAATTTATAATTAATTCTGAAATAAAATACTTCTCAACATTTTAGCCCGCTTGTCTATAAATATATACTAGGTATTTTACCCGCGCTTCGCTGCGGGTTTTAAAAAGTTGACAAATGATTTGTATTAATAGATAGTAAGCAAGAGAATTTGTATTTGAAATGGTTAACGCCATTTATCTAATTTTTTTTTTCTTGAGAAGTTTTATCTTGATATAGTATGATGTATAGATTTCATATATATTTCATATAATAACATAACATAATTGAATAACTATGATTAAACATAGTTTAAACATCTAAATACTTGCAAAATAAAAGAAATAAGTTTAATAGATAATCTATTTAAATCTTCTCAGTAGCATTTTTTAGTGTGATTATTCCTAAATCAAATGGACTATAATTTAAATTAACAACCTAAAAAAAAAAGTCCAAATTAAGGCCACAATTCCTAAATCAAATAGACTACAATTGAAATCAACAATAAGTAGATATAGAACAAAACCATAATACACAACAAAACCAAGCAATGATTAAGTGTGCTAAAACTAATTAAGCATGCCAAAAACTAAACCTACCTAAAACACAACAATAATTTAGTTAAAAAATGAATTGATTTAGTTAAAAAAATGAATTGAATGACAATATAATGACCCTAAAAATTGTTACATAATTAAAAAAATACCAAGGTGTTCCAAAGTGACCATTTGATAAATAATTCAAATAAAAAATTGTTTGTTGATGAGACGAAACATAAAAATTTCCTCTTAAGCCTTTCATGAAACTCGTCGATCAAATTCAGCATTGGGTCCTTCATGAAGTCGTAGATCATGCAATAACCTTTTAACTGAATTTGAATAACTTCAATCGGATATGTGGATCAAAAGTTATATGATATTAAATAGACCGGCAATCGAAACCACCAAATTCCAGAAGCATTTTTTAGAGTTGAAACATAAAAATTGGATTGTGAGTCCTTAATGAAAGTTGTAGTCTTGTAGATCATGAAAATACCTTTTAATAGACATTTGAATCACCTTAAACGGACAAATATAACAAAAAATAAAAAATAAAGCTGAAGCGTTTAATTGATTAAGATAAAATTAATAAAGGACTAAGTAGTATGAAATAGAAAAGTATGAGAGTCAATTGATAAATAATCCAAATAAAAAATGTTTGTTGATGGAGATGAAACATAAAATTTCCTCTTGATCCCTTCATGAAATTCGTCAATCAAATTCAACTTTCGGCTCCTTCATGAAAGTCATAGATCATGCAATAACCTTTTAACCGGCACTTTAATAACTTCAATAGGATATGTGGATCAAAAATTATATGAAATTAAATAGACCGGCAATCGAAACCACTAAATTTCGGAAGCATTTTTTAGAGCTGCAATATAAAAATTAGCTTTTGAGTCCTTCATGGAAGTAGTAGATCATGAAATTATCTTTTAATGGACACCTGAATCACCTTAATCGGAAAAATAAAAAATAAAACAATTAAAATCGAAGCGTTAAATCGATTAAGACAGAATAAGTAAATGATTAAATAGCATAAAGGAGAAAAGTATGGGGATCATTTGATAAATAACTTAAAAAAATTGGTTGTTGCTGGAGATTGCGACCCACCAAGGTTAACTTTCTTCGAAAGTTCCAAAAATGCCCTTGGTTGTCAACCTAAATAACTAAAAAACCAACCATGAAATTAGCCAAAATCATGCTAAAGAGAGAGAATCCATACATATAAGCTAAACCCTAACATGACCTAAAAACATGCTAAACCCTAGGTGAGATAAAAAAATTTATTGAAAACCATATTTACCCTTGCCTATTTACATGGAACACCATATTTAACCTTGCAATCACATGAAATTACACCCAAAACCAACCTAAAAAGACCAAAAAACCATGCAAATAGTAACCCAAATGAATATGGTGAGAGTCTTTGTTTGCCCTTTGGATAATTCACACTTTAACCATTATTGTTTGTTTATATTTATATATCTAACAAAAACTCGAAATTGAAACATAATTGAGGTTTTAAAAAAGGAAAATTATATGAGATAAGAAAAGCGTGTCATAAAGTCAAGATTTTCCTAAGATAAAATTCAACCTAGCTATTCCAACCTGAAAGGGAATTATTGTCACATGTTCACTAGTAGTAGGAGTATTTTGTTTGGGACAAATTCATTGTGTGTAGAGAGAATAAACCGGTTATTTAATTTTTAATTTTGTTAATTTTCATTAAATTTTGGGAAAAAAAAGGAAATTTTTTACTAATGTTTGTTTTTTTAAGCTCTAAATAAAAGAATTGAAAATTAGAAACGTCTTTTATTGAAAATTAGTAATAAAGCTTCTAACTCGAGACCCGTAGATCAACCTAATTCGCAAGCGGTGCCTCCACAAGAAGAGTCTCGACAAGAAGAGTCTTATCAACAGTTGGAAGAACCAATAACTTCAGATACACATACTGCACCTGAAACTGAACAGGGTATGATTTTGCAATTATTTGGTATACTTTTGTTTCTTAATAGGTGATTAAACTTGTGTGTCATCATCTCATGTGTTGTGGGCTCTTTTAATCTGCTATGTTATTACAAATGCTTAATTTAGTAGCTATTATAGTGGCTGTAATTTAGAATTGTATATGCAGATCTTACTAGGCCTAGAAAAGTTCGAGGTCACACTCGTATGGTTGAAATTTGGGAGTTAGATAAGGAGGACAGTGTGGTGTTGTGAGAAATTTAACTCGGTTACCAGTTGGTGATGCAGCTTGCAATTTAACTCGGTTTTTGGGTACTGTTGTGAGAAATTCTGATTCCGCACCCATTAGTTATATAAGTTGGTCTCAAATGCCTATGGACAAAAAAGAAAAAATGTGGAAGACAATTAAGGTATCAAACATATTGGTTTATTTCACTTAATAGTTTATTGGTTTAGTTACAATCTATGCACAGAACTAATTTTTGACTTATTTATTTTTCAATTTGTAGGAAGAGTTTGTGTTTCAAAAGTTAGGAAGTGATGAATTCATTGATGAAGAAGAAATGGAACATATTAAGGCATGGGCATTAGAAGACTTGTGTTGTAAGTGGAGGGCATGGAAGAATGAACTGAAGAGTAAGTATTTTGATGAAGACAAGACACCAGCTGAAATGGTTCAGGATGTTAACGATTCCCGAGTGGAAAAAAATCAGTTTCTGGTCATTGCTGCACATTGGCTTACTGATAAAGCAAAGGTAAGCAAAAATTAGTTTCTGGTCATTGTAGTCTAATTAATTTGTTATAACAAAATCTGATGAAATTTTTTTGTAACAGGACCAAAGTGCAAAAAATAGAGAAAACCAATCAAAATCAGATCAGCCACATTGTGCAGGGACGAAATCGTTTCCAAGACTGATTCAAACTATGGTATATAATAATTTCTTTTAGCCAATATTTTATTAACCATTTATAATGCATGTTTTATTGTGGTATAAACTCAACAAAATTCTTTCGTAGACTGAAGAAGCTAATGGAAATCAGCCGTCGCGTGCTGATATTTATATTCGTAGTCGAACACGTAAAGATGGAAACATTGTCAATGAGAAGGCAGCTGAAGTTGTGGTATTGAAACTGTTCTTTAATTAAAGTTTAGGGTGTTTATGCTTGTGATTGATTTTTTAATTAATTGTAGGAAGTTTGAAGTATTTTTTTCAACCTTATACTTATCATTCCAGGACCGCATAAAACAAATTAGAATTGAAACCCCTGATGATTCTCTAGCTTCATGGGACAAAGATGTGTATTCCAAAGCGAATGGACCTGAGAAAAAAGGGCGGGTTCGATGTTCAGGAGCTAAATCTAGTTTATCTAACAAATCTGGTCCTTCATGTTCCCAATCAGTGCAACATAATCAAGAGGTAGAAGGGTTAAGGACTGAGGTTCATGGACTCAAGAATGCTGTTAGTCTTCTTCTAGGTGCTTTCCAACGACACTTTCCTGATGAAAGTGAAGAAATAATGAATGCTGTTCAACGTGTGGTTAATGGAGAGGTACAATGGTTAACTGTATTTGATGATCATTTTCGAAATTCATTGTTATTTAAATGCAAGTATCATATTTTCTGTAGGCACCTGATGTTACGAGTGCTCCAGAAATCTCCCCAATCAAGAACAATAGATCTTCAGAATCAACTCACCAGCCTTCTCAACACCAAGGTAATTATAATTGCCATACTGTATTGCCATATTTAGATTGTTCAGATTGATTATTTGGTGGTTATAAAGTCTGAAATCATGAACTTGGTATGGCTGCTCAATTGGATTTATATCTTGAATTTGAGTTGTTTTGTTGGCTGCAAATTTTATTTGGTGTGTGTTGAATATCTGTTTTGAATAAATCTGCCAATTGGATTGATTAGTAGCTGTTTTGGTGTGTGTTGAATAAATTTTATTTGCTCAATTGGATTGATTAGTAGCTGTTTTGAATAAATCTGCCAATTTTGAGTGGCTGTTTTCTTGGTTGAAATTTGTAAATGGCTTAAGTAGTCAGCAAACTACTTTTTTTTCTGGGTGTTTCCTTACAATTACCAAACTTCCCCAGTATCTGCCAATGGATTTTTTCTTCACAAAACAACTTGAGTTATTGAAGTCTTGACCATTAGCATTAACTCTTCAGTCTATGTTCCATAATACGTTATATTTTCCTGTCCCACACTAGATTTAATACTAATAATACAAGAAAAGGCCAAGATTTTCTAGTAGTTCCTAAACTGGAATAATATTCCCATTCTGGAGGCGAAAATATTTTCCAGCCATTTCACCTGATAGGACAATTTCTTCAAAGCATTTCTGGAAACCCTGCTTTCTGGTATAATTATATATTTTTTCCAGATTCTGCTTCTTCTTCTTCTTCTTCTTTGCTCTTTGTTTTCTCTGATCTTTTCATTTTTTTTCCTTGTTTTCAACTAGTACTAAACATGCATGCATTAGTAGATTCTGAGTTATGATGAAGCTTTTTAATGGTTGCATTATTGGTTTTCGGGGAGAATGGAAAAGATCCGATTAGATCAAATTCTTAGCATTTTGACAAAATCAGACTGATCAATTTTCTCGATACATAAAGAACAGAATGTTGAGGTTTTTCACATGTTTTGTGATGGATTCATTACTCCCATATATTTATACTTTGTACATAACTTAAAAGGAGCTCCAGAGTATCTGGTGAATGGTGATTAGCTATCCCCAGTCAGTTGTCTCCTCAAGTTGATTTGCAGTGGCTTAAGTTGCCCATTATTTGTTTGCTTCTTGGTCTTGTATCTGATATTGCAATTACCCATGTGTAGAAGTTTCAAGGTAAATGCAACAAAATATGGTGTTTCTTTCTGTCAGTCTGATTTTGCATCTTGTTAACATATTCCCACTGCTTTGTTCTTTCTTTTATTACCTCATTTTCATATGTATATTGGCTTTTCTTTGCAGATGACATTGAACCATCACCATGAACTTGCAGATGATGTCTTAGAAGTATGTTACATGAGTGGGTTAGAACAAATTGTTTTTAATTTCATTTTTAACGTGTGGATTAGAACAAATTGTTTTTAATTTCATTTTTAACGTGTGGATTAGAACAAATTGTTTTGGATTATATTTTTAATGTGAATGACAGTAAACATTTTCCACTTTCATTATGATGTTTTATTATTTTATTATATGTAATTAGATTAATTTATAAAATAATCAATATTTAAGAAATTCTATTGAAAATAAATATTGACCCCATAGTTTACAAACGGCGTGTGGCGTTGGTATAGCCATAAACCAAAAAATGGTATGATTGGAGATATACCTATGGCTTACGTTGCTATAGAATGTATACCAACAGCGGGGGGCGTTGGTATAGCCATAAACCAAAAAATAGTATGATTGGAGATATACCTACGGCTTCCGTTGCTATAGAATGTATACCAACAGTGGATGGCGTTGGTATAGCCATAAACCAAAAAATAGTATGATTGGAGATATACCTACGGCTTCCGTTGCTATAGCATGTATACCAACAGCGTGGGGCGTTGGTATAGCCATAAACAGCCAACAGGTTTGATGGGGGATATACCTACGGCGAAGAAACTAGCAACGCCAAAATACTGTTAGTATACGTAAAGGGTCTATTCCGATGGTGCCCAAAACCGTTGGCCAGGGTTTATACCAACGCCGCTTGTACTGAAGCCAAATTTACCGTCGTAATAGGGGTTTCTGCCGTTGGTATAGGTGTTTTAGGTCTATACCAACGGTTTTTTGGCTTTTACTAACGGTTTTCCTACCGTTACTAAATGGCAGTTTGTTTGTAGTGTGGACAAAGTTTTTTTTTAATTGGGCAGGCTTGGGCATAAGTTTAGACCCGTTAAATCGAGCCGGGCCGGGCTTAGACAAGTCATATAGGTATAAATCAAATCTTGGGTCCAGCCCGGCCCATGAACACGTCTACTCCTCACCATTTTCCTATTTCACCAAACTATAATACAATGTTGTATTCTCACCTTCTTATACTTCTTATATGGTTATGTCTACTTTTCAGCGAAACCATTCTTATATGGTTATGTCTAGAGCTGTAATCGAGTTGAGTAGTCAGCTACTCAAGTTCGAGCTCGACACTGACTCAAGATTATCAAGCTCAAGCTCGAACTCGTTCTTTTGGCTCGATATAAGTATCGATTTACTCGAGTTCGACTCGATAGGTTCGACACTTAGTAAAAAACCCCTGGATAAACAACGTCAAATATTAAAACACAAAGATTTGGATAAATTAGGAAGTGGATGATGTGGCTTTTTCGGATCATAGGTATAAGATTAATGGACCTCTCCACTATATATTTTAGTAGCAGAGACTAGAGAGGATCGATCCTCTCCCAATGAAGTTCTCCAAAGTTTGAGTCTTCAACAACTTTGAAGAAATGAATTCAAAAAAGGGAACCTACATTAATTGAAAGACTGTTTCGAACTTTTACAATATTATTCACCCAGCATAGCTAGTACTGAATAATAACTAAACAAAATTCAATCAATCAATTTTTTTGGTAAAGCCTTATCGACGATAGGGCGAGCTTTACACAAAGCCTCTAATGGCTGAGCTTTAGGCATGGTTAATCCAATTCCTTCCATCATGTCAATTTCCTTGCCATCAACCCTTTCCCAATCAAAGCATTGAATCAATGATCCTAGAGTCAATCCCATCAGCCGGTGAGCAAGGCTTGCTCCGGGACATGCCCTTCTTCCCAACCCGAACGGCATGAGCTTGTGAGATTCTTCTTTCTCAGTTTCGAATCTCTCTGGCTTGAAACTTGTTGGATCATCCCATACTTTGGGATCCCTATGAATAGCCCATGCATTTACAAATACCATCGTGCCACGCGGCACGTTGTATCCACCTATGGTGCAATCACTAGAGGGCATATGTGGGAGCAATAAGGGGACTGCTGGGTATAGTCGAAGAGTCTCGGATATGATATTTTGAAGGTAAGGCAGCTTGGAAATATCAGATTCATCAATCAAGTTTTCTTGGCCTATTTGATTGTCTATTTCAGCTTTAGCTTTCTTCAACACTTCCGGATGGTTAAGCAGATTCGCCATTGCCCACTCTAATGTAACCGCTGATGTATCAGTTCCTGCAAATATTATCACCTGCACATATAAATGCATGCCTTAAGTTACAAGAAAAATAAAAATGCTAAGTTGAAAGAACTAGAAATTATTCAACTTACAAAATTAAACCCTTTGATGATTTGGTCAGTGTAGAGATGAGGCTCAGATTCTTGCAAGGAAAGAAGATGATCAATCATACTATTACTCGCAATCCCTTGCCTCTTATAACTTCGGTGCTCATCAATCAACTTCTGCATGAATCCATCTAATCTCTTTCCCTGCTTCTTATCTCTTTTCTCAAACACTTCACCTAATAACTTCAACCTTGGAAAGAAATCTGCCGGATTAGGTATTCCACCAGTCTCGAATATTTCAGCCATAAGCTCCTTAAACTCTCTTGTTTCTTCTTCATTGCTCACTCCATCTCCACAGTATCGCTTCCCTGCTGCCATCCTCATGATGTTATTCAACGTCAAGTCATTGAGCATAGATTTCATCTCTACTTTAACGAAGTGTCCTTGGCGCGAATTACGCGACAGTTTCATTATCAAGCGCCGAATTTCATCTTTCCGGACACTCGTGAAGGCGTTCATGCGACTCGATGAGAAGATTTCTATGGCCCCAATTCGACGAAGGTTGCGCCAATGGTCACCGTAAGACGAGTGTAAAACACTGGTGTGGTTGTAGCCTAGGTGCTTACCCCTGCTTGTCTCGGGTCGATTAGCCAAGACGATGTCGTTTTTGGTGAAGCATTCCTCGGCCAGGGTTGAAGATGACACGACGACCATAAGACGAGAGCCGAGCTTGAGGGAGAAAATGGGACCATATTTTTGGGAAAGAGTATGGTGGAAGCGATGGAGAGGAGGTTTTAGGAGGTGGAGGTGGCCAATAATGGGAAGTGAATTAGGTGGGCTTGGTGGGAGGTTTTTTGGGTGTTTTTTGGATTGAAAAAACAAATTTAAAAAAATAAGGAGAAAGATAAAAGACAGAGATGAGTAAAGAATTGTTGCTTCTTCCATGTTTAATGTTGCTTAATATTTGATGTTTTTATGATGTAAAGCAATGAAAAACCATTCATTTCTTTATATAGAGTGTTGTCCAAGTAAATAATATATTGGCAAAAAAAATATTTGCAATACTCTTTCAATTCCGGATTGTATATGATATGTGGTTGGAATTATCCTTGTTTTATATTTCATGGACTTTCACATGATGGGTCTTGCATGATAATAAACCATTAATTATCAAGTGTTCACCATATATTGACTTAATGTATGGTTGGAATTTTCCTTCTATCTTTTCACTTTAATTAATGGGTATGGGTATTAATTAGTCCATTTCGAAGCTTCCACCTAATTAGTAACGAGTTTGGTAATTTAGCTCGTAGGATAGGGATGCCTCTATGATTGATGGGTGGCACCGATTCGACCAAGCTGCTTCAATGATCACCAAAAGGTGAAGCTGTAAGAGTGGCATAGTTGTAGCCTAGGTGCTTTCATACGCACGGAATAGAATATTCGTAAATACTGTTCATATACGTGATATCTATATTTCTCGATATAAATATTCAATAAAAAATTCAATATTACGGAATATCGATAGATATATCCGTATATACGTTGATGTTTATCTTTTTATATTCAAATATCTATAAATATTCATACTAAATTAGATAAATTTTCTTTGTTTTCACATTTAGGGTTGAAAATATAAACGACACTTATTTTGATGAATTTTTCATGTTTTCAAAATATTAGCTATTAAAGCCAATATTTTTCCATTAAAGTGTGGTAATATTAATACCAACAATTGATTATTTTAAGTTATTCGACTTTTTTCTCTTATTAAATAAGGTCACGGGCTCTTAATTAAGTCTATGCAATTGACGGTAGATTTTAAATTGATTATAGCTAGTTAAGTCCTTTAACATGTGGCAAATTTCACACATGCGATGTCACAAGAAGACATGGATCTTGCAGAGCTGGACATAAGGACAACAATAAATAAAGGAGAGAGCAATGCGTGACTTGATTGATGATTTTAGCTTTATGAGTATAACAACTGAATCCAGTTCATTTGGATATGGAGGGCCTTTTGAATCAAATTCTTGTAATTGGTATGGTACTAGATATGGGGTAAATGAATTCGAATCATCGATTTCATCTGACGTGTATCCATATTTCCAATTCAACAACAAACTTTAACGAGTATAACCACAAGTGAATTATAGTCAATTCCCTGCCATTGGATGGTTAACTAAGAGACATATTTAATTGGTTCATGTGCAAAATTAATGATTATCAAAATTATATGTTATGGACTGAATAATGTTTAAAAATTCTAGAGGAAGGTGGTATATATATGGCACGTGGAAACTATGGTAGTAGTTGTTAGAAAATTTCTGAAAAGAGAAACAAGATTTTGAGGCGTCAAGTTTTCTCAAATACAATATTGCCTAACTATTTTAGACAAGTCGTATTTGGGATACAACAAAGCCACTTGAGAACATTCAGAGAGAAGTAGAATTATTGGTTCTGTCTCTAAAATGTTTATGTGGAAGACTCTTTATATACTTGATCAACATACATGTCTTTTCATATAGACATAACTTTATGATCAATACATGTCTTTCCAAATAGACATAACTTTATGAATAATTATGTCATAAAGATACTTTTTATAGACAAATAAGTCTCTTCATAATTGTCCGCTTATGAACAAGTGCCTTCAATAAACATCAACATTCAAAAAATATCCAACAATCCCCCACTATTTTGGAATGTTGGTATTTTGAACTTTACCAATCCAAGTATTTACAAACTAATTCCCCCACTAGTTTGCTGACTTGAAAACCATAATTCACTCATAAATATAGTGCATACAAGAAGGATTCTACGAATTGGACTTTCAATTAGTGTAAGCATCTCAAGACGCTAACGAAGTACATGGTGTTCGAAGATTGAACCATGACTCCTTTCGTCTAGGGTCGGAAACACCACACACACTATACTTAAGTTCTTCTAACCAAATTTCTCGTTTGCTCCTAGCACTATGACTGGCCCTGTGCTAGCGATCCATTTTCTATGAATATGTACAAGAGTAAAACCCTTTCATACTCTTGTTGAAGCGGCACCACTTCATATTCATATAGGTGGAGTCACTTGTTGTTGATTTATTCCTAACAACCTTTTATAGCTCCATTAAGAGTTTAACAACTCATCCTCTCTTATCACATTAGTACTAACAACTTTTATTCAGTATGGGACATAGTTAGCACTTTGAAACAAACATGCCAATAACTTGTTATTACCACATTGAACCTCAGTCTATAACCGGTTTGGTCAAGCGAGGTTGGGTTCCCATCATTGGTGTCTAAGGGTTATATTTTAATCACCCATACCACTTGTAGTCTCCCACACCTTATCTCTAGGCAATGCCTTAGTTAACGGATCCGACAAATTCTTTGCTGAATTTATGTAGGAGATAGTAATCGTTCCATTAGAGATTTTATCTCTAACACAATCATAAGGATTTATCAATCCCAAACTTTATACATTTATGCATATTTCTAATATGCTTTAAACATTCATGATCCAAGGAAATAGTTGGCATTGGTTGTGGCCACAACACTATACTCATTGTTTAATTTCAATCAATTTATTTCCTTAATCATATCCATCAAAATTTTCTTATAGTACAAATGGATAATTTCCAAGAAATATACAAAGTCATTTAGTCCTTTTAGTTAAAGTAGGACTTTCCAATGACTTCCATCAATAAATTGTGACTTTCATCAATAAATTGTACTACACTGTCTTTGTATATAATTTACATAAAGTAAGATTATACCAACTCTTATTACATCATAGTGATATGACTCTTTGTTTCTCTAATTAGAAAACGACTTATCTCTTTGTTTCTTTAAGAAACCAACACACCTCCACTAGGTGGAATCACACATCCAATCATCAAAGGAGGTTTGAACATCTTGATTTACTTGTAGATTGAGCGCATCTTTCACCATAAATTACATCCCTCTCAAAGACTGGCTAGCTGCACAGGTCTCAACGATTTCAATAATAAAGATCACAATAAAATTGAATCCAAGTAGCCATAAATGAAAAACTATATTCATCGCTACCATTTGAGACCCATTTTATACCTTAATCGTATAAAGATCATAGTCAAAATAAAATATATAACATCTCAATTTATATGAGGTTGTACGCCAATAATTCACCTTATGATAAAATAATCATAACTCCCATATAACACTGTTTATACCTCAATTTACAATTGAGGGTAAATTGGTCTTATCATAATTATAATCAAGATGTGTGGTTAGGATTTAATCAAAATTCCTAAAGAAACTAGGTTTCTGCACCACCTTAGTTCAAATTGAATTAGGAAAGTCTTGTAAATTAATTGCAAGGGCTGAAATTAATTAATTACTAATTAAATAATAATTATTTTTGAATAATTATTATTAAATTGCTAGTGCATGCCGCTGCTACCCAGTTGAGTGGCACACAGAATCAAATCAGAAGCAGTTTCCTTTAATATTGCTGCCTGATAAGGAGGCAAACAAATAAATAAGGAAAATTGCTTGCCATCTGACCATGAGATGAAAAATACCTCATGGACATACATAGCAAGGCCCAAGTCGTCTCCCAGTCAGAGGAGAGGCCGCCCTCTGCCCTGCAAAGAGATATTTTTCTTTTCCTGTAGGAAGGAGGCAGAGAGCTAAAGTTTGTCAGCAAGAGAAACATCTGTGCATGTGAGAGAGGCATGAGATTTTCAACCTCATACCTCCTCCATATAATCGACCTACCACAATGGAGAAAACGCCTAGCCTCCTCCCCACCCTGGGAGTTGAAATTGCAACTTGTATTTTGTTCAATTAAGGACAAAATGGTAAAATTGACCAATTGAAGAGGCTAGAGGCTGCGATTTCTTCCAAGGAGCATACCATGATGATCCTTGAGCTATGTAGATCATCATGGTAAAATTTCACCTCATTCTGACATCGGAGTAAAAACTTTTGCCCGGTTTTCAGTTAAGGACATTTTCGGGAGTGAAATCAAATTCACCATGATAAAGAGCTCGAATTAACTTGGGATTTTTTTCCATGATCTTATGGAGATATTCTAAGCCTACTGGTGAAATTTTTGTTAAATCTGAGATCGTTTGCAACTTTTGCATTCTTTTCAATTAAGGACACATGGCTTTCTCACCCCGGTTTAAGCCATTTTCTTAATTAATTCTTATTTTCATGATTTAAAGAGCTAAATATGGCCAAGTATGAGTAATTTCGTGGCTTTGATAATCAGAGTTCAAATCATGATGTCAGTTGGCCACTACTTAGCCAAATTAGCTAAAAATCCACAAAAGAAGCAACAAAAACCTGCTGCACTGTGATAGGCAGAAGGAAGAATTGTCATCAACTACCCAAGAGGCAGATTTTCGTCCCCTATCCTAGTAAAGTGGCGCCCTTATGCATGACAAGTCCTCTCCCAAGCAGTTGGATGCAATCAGAAGAAGAAGGAAGCTTCACTGCACTTTCCTGAAAGCTGTCCGACCATGCACATGATAACATGGAAGAGGAAGTCAACCCAGTTGGCCCTCGAGTTGCAGCTTATGTACCACCTCATGTGAGAAATGGTAATGGTAATGGTAATGGCGGAAGGAATGGCCATCAACGCCATCCTGCTCCACGCCATCCACCTCAAGTTGCTGATGTACAAGGACCAGTCAATCAGAACCACATTAGGGAGATGATTGAAGACATGATTGGCCCAGCTTACAGGAGGGTAGGCAGGCCATCTTTTCAGAAGCCTTACCTTGAGGAGTATGATAGACTTTATCCTCTACCTCGTGGGTACAAGGTCCCAGATTTCACAAGCTTTTCTGGAACCTCTAGCGATGATCGAGTCGTTGAGAAATCACAAGATAAATCCCCACAAAACTTAACTAAATAGCTAGGGTAAGTAGGGTTCGAATCCACAGAGAGAGAAGATAATTTCTTTACTAATTTATTGTGTTCAAAATAAGAAGTTTGAAAGTTGAGATCAAGGAATCTAAATTAATACTAACAAAACAAACTAGAAGCAAAGTAAATCAAGTAGTAAACTATATAAGACAAGCCTCCAATATAGAATCAATTTCACTCTTGACTAGATTGATATGGATCATTGACACAAATCATGAATTTGATATTAATTGCCAATCAATTAAGCATCATAAATTATTCCAAAGTAGTATATATCCTAAGACGTAGGCTTCAACTTTCCTTAGAATAAAATAATCTTCCTAATATCTTAAACAACTCCACTTGAATAATTGGTATAGGAGAAGAATACTCAACCCTCCAACATGCTAATAAAACTTCGTCCGCACCATTGCCAAGACTAATTTCTATTGTTTTTAATCAAGCATCCCCCTGGGAAGAATCATAGAGCAAGCATTAAGATCTACTTTTCCGCATGCATGATAAATCAATACCAAACTCATCTACATCTATTTCCAATTCGACCTATAGATTTCAACAAGGTTTGATAATCCCATTGAGCCTCGAATTCCTAGAATTATAACTGTTACTTGGACCAATATTAACTCAATTCGAGCTAACTTGAATCTAACTATAGCATTCATAAATCTCAAGATAAGTAGGCCTCCAAATCAATCAAAATATGAACACATAAGATGAAGTATAGGGATAAGAAACATATTCAAGTAGAAAATCAAATTATAAAGAACAAAAGTCTCCCCATAAATAATAATAAGTCAAGAGATCAATAAGATCCTACATTGGAGAAATAAAAGATTAGCTACTCATGAATTGAGTAGCCATCAAAAGAAAAAGGAATAGAAAAACCTAGAAGCTGGCCGGCGGCTCTCCTTGCTCTCCAAATTCGTCTAACCCCCTTTCTAGAGAGAAAATATGTCTATTTATACTAGAGACTTAGGGCAAACTTAACCTAGGACAAAATAGACTTTTAAGCTCATTAAACCCTCTCCAATTGAGTGGAATTTCGTCCTCCAGGTCTGGGCTATCTCCAAATACCGAAATTAGGTTAATCATATCAATTTGGGCTTGAATTCATGGGCTTTTCTAGGTCCAGCACGTCTGCAGAAACTTTAGGGGCATTTTCGTCCATGATAACGGCAAAACTGGGTCTCGACCAAAACACGAATGTTGTAGCTCTCGGAGTTAGCTTTCCAACGCATATTCACATGCCTCATTTGGAGTTCTGGATCAAAAGTTATGGCTGTTTTCCCAAACTGACTCCAAATCTGGTAAGAAAGGAAGAAGTTTCAGCATGAAGACACCCACAAGTGGCTGATGGTGCGCGCTGACAGGGGCCCCGACTCGCGCTGGGCGCCCACCTGGTTGGCCTGAGCACCCAGGTCGTAAGCCTGATCACCCATGTCTTCCTGGTGGCTCGACATGTCCTCTTGCAATTTGAATTCTTCTTACTCCTTTGCTTTGAAACTTTGTAGCTTTCAACTCCATGACTTCAATTGGCATAAAATTGACTCCATAAATTCTTCATTCACGAACACGAGATCTCCAATTCCTTCCAAGAAAATCCATGAAAAACCTTTGTGCTAAAAATCAACCAAAATAGCTCCAAAAAGTGCCTAAATCAACATATTTGTATATTATACCTCTTCAACACCTACAATCACAAATGTAAGCATTATAGGGTAAAATCTAACACAAATACATTCAAAAGCATAGGAAAATGACCATAAAAACATGCATCATTTTGGTCTGATCAAGCGAGCAGACAACTCTGGAGCACATCGCTCGTTTTACTGTACAATGTGGAGAGGCCAACTCTGGCTACCACAAGCTCCGCTTATTTCCCAACTCTGTCACAGGTGCAGCTTTTACTTGGTACATCAACTTACCACCCAACTCAGTGAGAACCTGGGGGGAGATGGAAAGATTGTTCCACACACAGTTCTATAGAACTGAACCTGAGGTTTCCATGGCAGACTTGTCACGTCTTTACCAAAGAAAAGGAGAGTCAGCTGAGGAGTACTTAGCTCGTTTCAAGAAGTTAAGGAATAGATGCCGCACACCTCTCCATGAGATAGAATTTGTGCGCCTAGCCCAGAATGGACTTGACATAGAGCTTCGAAAGAAGTTCGAAGGAGTTGACTTCAGAGACTTCTTCGAGATGTCAACCAAGATGACAAGATATGAGACTCTTCTCCGAGAAGAGAACGAAAGGAGAAGTTCATCTTATGGCACTTATTACCAAGAGCCAAATTTTGAACTTGGAATAGCTGAGGTCAAGGCAGATCGCCCCATTGAATGTCCATGCCTTGTGAAGGCAGGAGTAGGACACCCTCAGACCCAAGAAAGGTTTGCTGCTATGTACTAGAGGCAAGCAGAAAAGAAACCTTATGATGGAAGTAAAACTTATTCATTTGATACTTCAAAACAAATAAAGTTTTTGACTTCCTACACAAGTCGGGTATGATTAAGTTACCACCTGGACATGTCCTTCCCTCACCAGAGGACATCAAAGGAAGAGAATACTGCAAGTACCACGACTCCTGGAGGCACCCAACCAACAATTGTACTGTGTTTAAAAACATAGTGCAAGAAAATATAGAGAAGGGAATCTTGAAATTCCCCGAGGCGCCAAAGAAAGATATGGGAGTTGATAAAAATCCTTTCCCGGCTCCTATCCACATGGTCATGTTCAACCTCCCAAAGGATGGACAACTGACTAGTGAAGATAAGAAGGAAGCAACTCCCAAGAGGTCAAACTTGGCTCCAAGCACCTCCTTGGCAGCCAATCTTCAACATGAAGGTAAGTCTTATCACCACTCTGCTAAAGCTAAGAAGTTGGTTGATAAAGCTAAGCTAAAAACTCTGGGTGTACATTCAGATCGGCCCTGGAATTCAAA
>AWUE01014327.1:0-46012 GCA_001974825.2 Corchorus olitorius
AGCTTCACTTCCACGTGCGTTGCACGTGACCCATCCTGTTTTTAGTAAATAATAAATTTAAGAATTAAACATTAAAAAATACAAGGCTGACCCAATTGATCCGAGTCCTAGATCCGAAAAATCCAAAACCCGAGTGACCTGAGACCAAAACCCGAACCCACCTGACCCTAGACCTAGCATACCCGAATGATCTGAACCCAGATGAGTCAAAACCCGAGAAAATTATAAACTAAAATTATATTTCATTCAATAAAATCCACATTGTTATAATTTTAACCATTTGAAATTATCATTTACTCAAACCCAGCTGAAACTTGAGAAAAATTACCTACTCATTTGACCTAGATTCAGATGATCCGAAACTTGTCCAACCCACCCGATTGACTCCTCTAACTTTATAAGTCAAAGGAAATAATTACATGTTACTCTTCTTTTTATTTTTAAAAACTTTAAATTCTTATTATACACTCTAATACATTAAACTACCAATACACACTCCAAAAATAGAAAAAAGGTTAATCACAATAATTAAATTTTAAATAAATAAATTTTTAACTTAATTAGTTTTTAAAAAATGATGAATAATTAATGATTAGTTTTAAACTTGATAATAATACTTTTATTAAGTTTATATTATAATTGAAATGGGTCCAGATTTAACAAAAAGTCTCAAATTTTTTAAAATTAAAACGGTAAAAATAAAATATTTATAATAATATTGAATTTAATTAAATAAAAATAGATTTTTTAGTAGAATAACTGTAAAAGTTTATTTCTAAAAAAATTGTAAAATTTAAAAAATTTCATTTAAGAAATATATTCAAAAAATTCTAATATATATAAGTTTTTTAAATAAAATAGTAAAATGGTAAAAATAAAATAGGTATAAGGATATTAGATTTAATTAAATAAAAATAGAGTTTTTAGTTGAGTAAAACTGTAAAAGTATATTTAAAAATTCTAATATATATAAGTTTTTTAATTAAAATAGTAAAATGGTAAAAATCATAAAGATATTAGATTTAATTAAATAAAATTAGAGTTTTTAGTTGAGTAAAACTATAAAAGTTTAAACAATGGCATTTAAGAAATATATTCGAAAAATAAGGGTATAATAGGCGATTTAAAAGTTTTACAGGTGAACGTACTTTTTAATATAGTATAGATATAATATATATATAGTATAGATATAGTATAGATAATATAATTTTACTGCATTGTAATTTCATATGAATCTGATAATTTTATATAATTTTATAATGTAGGAGTACATTATTACTACATTATTACATATTTTTAATTTTATTTAATTTAATTGGGGAAAAAAAGAAGGAAAAAACAGGGTAGGCCTAAGGTGCATGTGCATTTTATTATTCATGGGCATTGTGGTTGGTATCATCTGATCAGCCAGAAAACAAAATATTAGAAAAAAAAAAATCCTAAAAAGCTATAAAGGTAGAGAGAATTAAAATTCCCAAAAACTCCCTAGAAAAAGCTTAAAAGTACAGAAGAAACCCGAAAAGGTACAACATCCCTTAGACACGGTTGATGGTACAACCTTGGAAAGCGTAAGCATGGGAGGGTGGTTTTGGATTTTTACTGAAAAAGAAAAAAAGAGAGAAAAATAAAAGAAAAAGAAAGAATAGAAGAAATGAGGACTGTTACTGGACATATATATCTACAAACAAGACTACAACAACACTGCCACTACTCCTTTAGCGGTTCTTCTTTTCTGTTTGGTCTGCTTCTTTTCTTGTTATTTGTTGTAGATTTGGAGTTGTTGGGTTGTTCTCATTTTGGTTCCCAAAGCACAATCTGAGTTCAGGATCAACTCTTTGAAACAGGGTATCGCTTGTTACCTTGTTTTGTTTAAGGTTTCTTCAAGTTTTGGTAGTTTGTAGTATTATTATATATCTTGGTTGTTGTGTAAATGGATTCCCTTTTGTTTTTCTTTTCCATTTTTGGTTTTTGCAGCAAAGTAAAGTTTTTTACCTTTTGGGACTGAGTTTTTGAGGAAGAGAAGATGGGGGATAAAACTGAAGTCTTGGAGGCTGTGTTGAAGGAAACTGTTGATTTGGTAAATAGATCTGGGCAAACTTTGAAGCATTTTGGTTGTAAACTAAGTTATCTTTCATGTTTGGTTGGGTTTTGTTCACTTCTTCTGAGCTGTTGTTATCTGTTGTGAGCAGGAAAATATACCCATTGAGGAAGTTTTTGAGAATCTGAGATGTAGCAGAGAAGGTCTTACCAGTGAGGCCGCCGAGGAAAGGCTGGTCATTTTTGGACACAACAAGCTCGAAGAGAAAAAAGTAGTCTGTTTACCTTCACAATTTATGTTTTTATTCTGATTTAGGCCTCTCTGATAACTAACAATTTTCCTACTTGGTTTGTTTCTCTCAGGAGAGCAAATTCTTGAAGTTTTTGGGCTTTATGTGGAATCCTCTTTCATGGGTTATGGAAGCTGCTGCTATCATGGCCATTGCTCTTGCAAATGGAGGAGTGAGTGCTTCTCTTTTAATGGGATATATTGTATCAATTTTCCATTACAAGATCTTTTTCTTTTTAGGCTCTTTAGTGAATTCTCTCTCTCTCTCTCTCTCTCTCTCTCCCAGGGAAAGCCTCCAGATTGGCAAGACTTTGTTGGTATCATTACTCTGCTTATCATCAACTCCACCATCAGTTTCATTGAGGAAAACAATGCTGGTAACGCTGCAGCTGCTCTCATGGCTCGTCTTGCTCCCAAAGCAAAGGTATTGTTTAAGTTCCTTGTTAGGAGTCTGTAATTTAAAGCTTTTTCAGATGAGCTTTATCGTTTTAATAAACTTATTTTTTGGGGGGTTTCCCAGTTTTTGTAAATCTCTAATGAAATCTTAATTTTAAAGGTTCTTCGAGATGGAAGGTGGAGCGAGCAAGATGCTGCGATTTTGGTTCCTGGAGACGTAATAAGTATCAAACTAGGTGATATTATTCCTGCTGATGCCCGATTACTTGAGGGTGATCCGCTGAAAATTGATCAGGTATGTCTAGCATCGGTGCTTGGCTTACTCCTTCCATGTTGATCTATTGGTTTTTCTTTTTTACTGAACGCGTTTTTATTGTATTTGCAGTCTGCACTAACTGGAGAGTCTCTCCCTGTAACCAAAGGACCTGGTGACGGTGTTTACTCTGGTTCTACTTGTAAGCAAGGAGAGATTGAAGCTGTGGTTATTGCCACCGGTGTCCATACTTTCTTCGGGAAGGCTGCTCACCTTGTTGATACTACTAACCAAGTTGGTCACTTCCAAAAGGTAAGTGGATTATAAATTTCATCTTCTTTTCTTTCCAGCTTGAAACTTCTGGTATCTTGACTCTGATACTGCTTCTTTTGTTCTGTATCTTATAGGTCTTGACAGCAATAGGAAATTTCTGCATATGCTCTATTGCAGTGGGGATGGTAATAGAGATAATTGTCATGTACCCAATTCAAGATCGGGAGTACCGTCCTGGAATTGACAATCTTCTTGTTCTTCTCATTGGTGGAATTCCAATTGCCATGCCTACAGTTTTGTCCGTGACTATGGCTATTGGTTCTCATAGACTATCTCAGCAGGTTTGTTGGATTCCCTGCAAAAGTTTCAGTTGACCATGGTGCAAGGTATAATGTTTTTGTTGATAGTTTATTTGTAATTGCTACAGGGGGCTATCACGAAGAGAATGACTGCAATTGAGGAGATGGCAGGCATGGATGTTCTTTGCAGTGATAAGACAGGAACTCTTACACTGAACAAACTTACAGTTGACAAAAATCTTATTGAGGTCTGCTAAGGAATGATGTTATTTATTGCTTACAGCATATCGCTTCCTCATGCAGAATATAATTTTTTTTTCTAATTATGTCTAAATTAATGTACCAGGTCTTTGCCAAAGGAGTAGATGCTGATACTGTAGTTCTAATGGCAGCCCGAGCTTCTAGAACTGAGAACCAGGATGCTATAGATTCTGCAATTGTTGGGATGCTGGCTGATCCGAAGGAGGTAACTGCTCCTATCATCAGCTTTTCTTATGAGGCATAACCATTAGTTTATTGATTTTCCACTAGATATCTTCTTTTTGTACACTCTTTTTCTTATCACCTTCTTGATTATTACAGGCACGTGCCGGCATTCGAGAAATTCACTTCCTTCCATTTAATCCAACAGATAAGAGAACAGCTCTAACATATCTTGACAGTGATGGAAAAATGCACAGAGTTAGTAAAGGTGCACCTGAGCAGGTAACTTGTTCTAATCCTCTTCATTCCGGTGCCTTCCTCTTGGTTAAAGGATTTCATTCTAATTCTTGCTTGCAATATGCTTTCTAGATCTTACATCTTGCACACAACAAGCAAGAAATTGAACGAAGAGTTCATGCAGTCATTGATAAGTTTGCTGAGCGAGGTTTACGATCTCTTGCTGTGGCTTACCAGGTAATTGTAATTCTGAGTTCTTATTGATACTCTTATATCATTATGTGTCCAGTGCTTTGCCACTGTCTCTCTTTTTAAGGTGGAAAGTGGCATTTTTTGGTCACCACTGCAGGAAGTTCCGGATGGAATGAAAGAGAGTCCTGGTGGCCCATGGCAGTTCATTGGTCTCATGCCTCTCTTTGATCCCCCTCGACATGACAGTGCAGAGACAATCAGGAGGGCTTTGAACCTTGGAGTTAATGTCAAAATGATTACAGGTTGGATTCATATTGCAGTTTAGCACAAGCTTGACCTAATGCGGTCATTGTCTTGAAACTTTTCACTATCTGTGGTAAAGTTAATTAACTGTTTAGTTTTAAGGAAACTTTTCCCATTTGCTATATTATATTCTACATTTTGAACAGTCAATGAGATTAGGGTAATAAGCAAAATTTAAAACCCTTGTATTGCAATGAAAACTACGTAAAATGATTTTAGAACTTGATAACTACATAGGAAATTCAGTTATTTACATTATTGAATTAATCCTATTAAAAGCATAAATAATTGGAAACTAGAAATAGAAAAGAGTGCAATTTTCTAAGGCTAGATGGGGAATAAGGTTTATCAGAACTTGTGGCTTGTTGCTCTCATTAAAATTAGCCAAAATAAGGTGCCAGATGCTAAGATGGCTTAGATGCTTTACATAGCAAAATGGAATTGTCAAATTGCATTTTATAGACAAAGGTCTTTAGTTTCTAAGGACTAATGTAGCATTCCATATATCTGAAAGCTGGGGACAGATTTTGGTTTTGTGCAACATAGTGCAAATCTTGAAGTGATAGTGTGGTTAGTAACTTAGCAGCCTATTAATTTCAAATATGCAATAAAATGCTTTTGGACAGCCTTTTCTCGTTCAGCTATTAGATCTATTCTTGTCGATAAGTGTGAAAATATTTCCTGGACACTTAAAAAGGTTTTTTTTTAGACTTTCTTTGGTAAAAATATATATTCGGATTTTAGCTTTCTACTTAGTATAATATTCTGCATTCTCCTCTCTCTCTGCCCTCAGGATCATATTGCTGATCATTAGTTTTTAAGTTTTCAGGACTTTTCTGATGTATATTGAATTTTAGTCCTTAGCCTTCACTGTTGACAAGTTTCGTAACTTTTCTCAGGAGATCAACTGGCAATAGGAAAGGAGACAGGGCGCCGATTGGGCATGGGAACTAACATGTATCCTTCATCTGCTTTGTTGGGACAGGACAAGGATGAATCTATAGCTGCCTTGCCAGTAGATGAATTGATAGAAAAGGCTGATGGCTTTGCTGGTGTTTTCCCAGGTATTTACTGTTTGAAATTTGACCTTTTGCTGCGGATATCATACTTTTTTTACTGTGTTCCCGAAGCTTGAGTTTAGTTATCTTTGGTTTTGTTGATTTCCTAATTTTAAAAATGTTATATATTTTGGTGCAGAACACAAATATGAAATAGTAAAACGCTTGCAAGCCAGGAAACATATCTGTGGCATGACTGGAGATGGAGTTAATGATGCTCCTGCACTTAAGAAGGCTGACATTGGAATAGCTGTTGCTGATGCAACTGATGCAGCCCGTAGTGCTTCTGACATTGTCCTTACTGAACCCGGACTTAGTGTCATCATCAGTGCTGTATTGACCAGTCGTGCCATTTTCCAGAGGATGAAAAATTACACCGTAAGTTATTGTTAACCATGATGTTATGTGTTGGGTTTGATATTTCGATGTCATAACTGCCGTTGCACCTTGTAATAGTCTTCGGCAGTGAGATCATAAGTTTGGCATGTAGTCTGCTAATACTTTATCGGCAAAATTTTGTTGGTTCTTGTGAATGTAATCATTTTTTGTTTTTGTCTTTGACAGATTTATGCAGTTTCTATTACAATCCGTATTGTGGTAAGTAGTACACTTGTAATGCTTCTGCTGTCCCATCTCTTGTTTTTCTCTTTGACATCAAGGTTGTCCAGATATGTGTCTAAATTATACTGCATGCTTGCCTGATGTCACAGTTGGGATTCATGCTGCTCGCCCTCATCTGGAAATTTGACTTTCCACCATTCATGGTGCTGATCATTGCCATCCTCAATGATGGTCTGTTCTCTCATTCTAGTTGAAACTTCGCTGTCTCTCTTGTACAAAGTCTTATTCAATGTTACATCTATTAAAGAAATCGGCAGGTTGAAAACTTCACTGAGAAAAGTGATATGTTTTCATCTTAGTCCCCTTGGGAAAGATGTTTTATCGTTCCACCAGTTGTTCATATATGCTCCATTATAAGTTGCTATATATTTTACTAATTGCAATGTTTTATGACTTATTGTTTCCGATTTCTTCTTTTGTTTTATGCTGGTATGACTCTTCTTCTCAACTGACTAGATTTATCAAATTTCAGGAACCATTATGACGATCTCCAAAGACAGGGTCAAACCATCACCTCTACCAGACAGCTGGAAGCTGGCAGAGATTTTTACAACTGGAATTGTTCTCGGCGGTTACTTGGCAGTGATGACGGTTATATTCTTCTGGGCAGCATACAAAACAGACTTTTTCCCAGTATGTATGACTGACTTAAGTCTTGAAGATTTGCTTCAGTTTGACTAAAATTTTAATTGTTTGTAAAACCATCTTACATATTCATTCTGGCAATGTGTTGCAAAAGGATTTCTTGGTGTTGACTGAAATATTGCTCAAGTTCTGGTAATGGTAGTAATGAGGTTTTCGGCTGTTTCTTTTATTGCTGCTGCTTGCTGGCCTGTTATGTTTAGCACTTCAAACAGAAAATATTTGATGGCATCTGTTACATTTCTATTTGTCCATTAGTTTCTTGCTGGATTTTGAGAATTATTAAATTTTGTTTCAACATGTTGCATTGAGTAGTCATTAAATTTTCTTTTAATTTTTTTTGGGTGTGTGATATTATGTTATGTTGTTTATGGAGTATTAGTCATAAATATTTGATGAATAACACGGTTTGTTTACTTTTTTGACTTGGCAGCGTGTGTTTGGGGTGGCAACTCTGGAGAAAACAGCTCATGATGACTATAAAAAACTTGCCTCAGCTGTGTATTTGCAAGTGAGCATTATAAGTCAGGCCCTAATATTTGTCACTCGATCTCGAAGTTGGTCCTTTGTTGAGCGTCCTGGTTTGCTTTTAGTGGCGGCTTTTGTGGTAGCTCAATTGGTGAGTAAATTGTTTCTGTTTTAATTGCTAATCTTTCTGGTAGGTAGCAAGGAAAACTGATCATTTGATTTTTTTTTTTAATTATATATAGATTGCTACCCTTATTGCGGTCTATGCAAATTGGAACTTTGCTGCAATTGAAGGGATTGGATGGGGTTGGGCTGGTGTGATCTGGCTCTACAACATAATCTTCTACTTCCCACTTGATTTCATCAAGTTCTTCATTCGCTATGCTTTGAGTGGCAGGGCCTGGGATCTTGTTATTGAGCAAAGGGTATGCATTCCATTGATATACTACTATTAGATATTCTACATTCTGTCATCTTCGCCGCCGTTTTCAGACACGCACATGCATAATCGTTTCTACTGCCTTCGTTGTCATCTTCATCTGTGTCATATATTGGGTCCTCTGATGAATTTCTTTATGTAGATTGCATTCACAAGGCAAAAAGATTTTGGAAAGGAACAACGTGAGCTTCAATGGGCACATGCACAGAGAACATTGCATGGTTTGCAGGCACCCGATACAAAGATGTTTACTGAGAAATCCCATTTCACGGAGCTTAACCAGATGGCCGAGGAAGCCAAAAGGAGGGCTGAAATTGCTAGGTAAGCAGTTCTTCAGCTGGTATGATTTATCTCGCAAATATTCTTCTGTTTATCGGTTGAATTCCTAGTACGGTATCCTTTATTGGATTCTTGCTGGAACCATATATAAGTGGATTTCTGGACCACCTTTTTCATTATAGTCGAATTGAAGATAGAAAGAATTGCAAAATGCACTTCTGAGTATTCTTCTTCTAGACAAAATGCATTTCCATGACGGCAGACCTGGTATGTTTCTCATGGTTGTCGCGAATGTTCTTTTTATTTGATCTGATTTTCTGCCTCTTTCCAGGTTGAGAGAACTCCACACACTCAAAGGTCACGTAGAATCAGTGGTGAGATTGAAGAACCTTGACATAGACACAATTCAGCAAGCTTACACAGTCTAGCATACTCAATATACATAATGACAGCATTTACCTGCGGTGAGAAGACAAAATCAACAAGTTGTCGGTTTCGCATCATGTCAGATAAAGAAAAGAACCTATTTTGAAGAGTGGTGCAGTTATAGCTTTATCTTATGTCCTATTTTACTGCCTCCCTCTCCCTTTTACCAATTTATGCCTGCAATAAGGAAGCTTATTGTTTATGGCATTTTAATGTTTATATTAGCGAAGCCTTGTGGCTTTTTCATATTTCGTTTTGTTGCATTTACAGCAAACTTGGATAGTAGGCTAGTTGTTGGGGGAAATAAGAACTAAAAACTCTTGCTATTTAAGTCAAAAACCAAAATTGAACTGTTGAACACTTATTTACCGAGTGCTCTTTTTGTTTAGTTGCAAAATGGTGTGTTATAAATGTAGATACAAAGACTACTCTTAGCAAAACTTTTGAAAGGTCTTCAACTCTTCATTCATAATTGCCAATTCCCCATGCAGTTGCAGCCGTTAAAAGTTGATATATTAACAACCCAATTGAACTCGATATAATCAAAATGAGAATGAGTTGGATCCGGGCATCATATCAGAAACCCGAACTCAAATAGATTTGAATTTGAATGAATCTTAACCTAACTTGAACTCGGAATTGATCCGAATTATTTTCCTTTATCTAAAACTTCCTTTATCTAAAACTTGAACTTGGAATTGATCCGAATAATTTTCCTTTATCTAAAACGATCCAACCCGACCTGGAATTTGAATGAACCTAACCTAACTTGAACTAGGAATTGATCCGAATTATTTTCCTTTATCTAAAACTTGAACTCGGAATTGATCCAAATAATTTTCCTTTATCTAAAACGATCCAACCCGACCTGTCCATATGCCAGCTCTGTATAATGGCCAGAAGAATAAGGGAGAGGTTGAATATGGATTTCTGAGACAGGTGGACCACGAGTTGGAACATGTTACTACATTTCTAATTTCATGGCTCAACATTACATGTGGGTATTAGGTATTGCCTAAGGATAAGATTGAACTTGTGGATGCTTTATTTTTCTTTTTATTAATAAAATTGTCTATATTATATGAATAAAATTATATATATATTTATAAATATTGTATTGTATAATTTTCAAAATAATGCCAAAAAATTAATTATAATTTATATGAATATACATATGAATTCAAAAATGATAAAAATTAGGGAAATTTTCAAAAAAGCACTCTACCAAGAATATTTATTACTTGGTCTAATGAAGAAGAATTATTATTTGGTAAATCTTACTTATAACAAAATTAATAAGAAGGAAATTGTAATTACCTTTTTAACCTTGCTGAATCAAAAGAATTAAAAGTAAATGGGTTCCTTTTTTAATTTTTCTCCATTGCATTCTTAGCCAGCTTTTCCAGTGTCGGATCAAATTGCCATTATGCTTTCCTCATTTTCCTCAAATTGCCATTGCTAACGGGTTCGATCAGAAAGGCCCAATCACTATTCCTTGCCACGTCGAGGAATTCCGCAATGTTCAAGGCATAATCGATAAAGAACAGCACCACCACCACCATGTCTGGTGCTTTAGGGTGTGATCGATGTGAATAAATTTGAACAAATCATGTAAATTTGTTTTACTTTTTTTGTGTGAATCATATTCTTTTGCATCTCCCGTAGCTTTTCTTTTCTTCTAGCATTGCAGTTGCAGAGTTCTTGCGTTTGTAGACGCTGACGAAAAAAAAAAAGAAAAAAGAAAAAAGAAAAAAGAAAAGTTAATTAATGAACAAGATTCTTCCTTCTTTAGTATATACATGTATGGTTATTAATTTGGTTTTTGCTTTCCAACATTGTTGTTAACTAGTCCCAGGATCCGCGCTCTGTGTCGGGTGAAGGGAGGGAATAGTTAGTTACGAACATATAGGTATTTGTTGTAATAATAGTTGATTTTGTGTAGCTTGTAGCTGTTGTATTTGCTATGGACATCGGAAGTATAGAAAGGATATATGCAAAATATTTAGTTGGTGTTTTTTAAGCTTAGGTCTATGCTATAAATAGTGATCATGAATCAAAATTAGATAGACCGTCAAGCAAGACCACCAAATTTCGGAAACATTTTTTAGAACTGAAACCTCAGAATTGACTTTTGAATCCTTAATGAAAGTTGCAAGTCATTAAATTATCTTTCAATAGACACTTGAATCACATTGATCGAACAAATAGAACAAAAAGTAAAAGAATTAAAGCGGAAGTAATGCGCCAAGGACTTATCATGGACTTGAAGATGACAATGGAGAGCAAGGAAAGGATGTGCATGGGTTGCAAGGAAGCATGGAGAAGCATGAAGATCAAGGAGATATCACACAACATGTTTCTAGCACCAAGGAGATGCCAAAGATGCCATTTGATCCATTGAAAATGCCCTTAGGTCTAATGACAAGAGCAAGAGCCAAAAGATTCAAGGATGCATTATTGGACCTTGTTATAACTCATCTTGAAGACTTGAAGGCCATCGGAGTTCATTTAAAGAGCTTTGAAGATGATTTGGGCAAGAATATATTCTCATCGATTCCAAGTTCATCACTCTGCTTGGAATCGATGGATGAATGAGCTTGAATGTGTTATTTAGGCCATTGTGGGCTTTATTTATCTTAGATTAGCTTATTTTTAAGTTTGGATATTATTTGGGTTGGGCCTTTTTTGACTAAGTCCAATCCTTGTTTAATTATGTCTTTATTTCCTTTTCCTAGTTGGGTTTGGACTAGTTTTACCCTAGGCCATATATTTGGACGAAAGTTAGGTTTTATTTTTGGATATTGGTCAAACCCCTTTTGCCTATATAAAGGCATCAACCCCCTCTTGTAAACACAAGTTAAGTTTATCAATTAAAGAGAGATTCTTTTGAAAATTTAGCTTCTTTGCTCTAGTTTGAGCAAGCTTAGGGTTCTTCAATCATGTAGAGTCCTAACAAACAATTAAGTTGTGATTGCTTGATTGTTTGTGAATCTTGTGATCTTAGGTTGATAATTGCAGGTCTAATTGTTCATCTAAGACTGACGAACGAAGAGGATTGCTTTAGTGAAGATCATCAACATACATATCTAGAAGTTGAAGAAATTCAAGTTGATTCTTGGCAGGTCTCAAGGATAGATTTGAAACTAATACAACTAGATTCGTATCAATTGGTAATCAGAGCATAGATTGTCATCTTCAATCGGTAAATCTATCCTTCTATTCATCTATCATCAAGTTTTTCATCCATCTCATCCATCAAAGTTTTTCAAATTTTCAAGATCCAAAAATTCTGAAAATTCAAAATTTCATTGTGGTTTCATCTTTACTCCAATCGACTTGAAAATTCAGATTTGGAGTCCTCATACCTTGTAGTTTAATTGAAAAATATTTCAAAAATAAAAAAAATAAAAAAAATTTCGACCAGAATCTTGTGAAATTTATTATGACTTCATTTGAACTCGGAAAGCTTTGAAATTTGAGATTTACACTTCTTTTAGTGTGATCTTTCTGGGAAAAATACTGGAAAAAATAAAAAAAATCTGTGGTGTCTGCCGCAATTTTGATCTAGGGTTCTTATCCTGGTTTATTGGGGATTAGGATTTTCTTTTTGCAATTGATTGATTTGGTTGCAATTAACCCTAATTGATTGTTTGTTTGAGATTCTTGGGTTGCTTTTGCTGTGAATTGAAGTTTGTTTTGCAGAATTTTCGAATTGAAGCCCTATTGGAAACAAGTGGTACTAAATTGGATCTAAGTGGTACTAGGGTTTCTATTTGATTGAATTGATTGATTTGTGTTGTTAATTGTGTTTCGTGTAGCAAGTTTGGGAGACAAAAGGCTGTTTGGATTGTATAGATCACTCTTATTTTGATTCACTCAAGTTATTGCTCTTAATTATTTGTTCCTCAAGTAGGTCACGAGAAGAAAGGAGGCTCTAACAATTTGCTCTTATTAGACCTATTGAAGCTAGAAAAAGGCATAATCTTGTGAGATCATTAAGAGAGTAGTGGATCGCCAATCCATAGGTTGAGTGCAAACACGAGAGCACAACAAAGGTATTTCACACACACACTTGTGAGGAATTTTTATTTCTAACTTTTCTTTGTGTTTAGGTACAATGGGAGATATGCAAGAAGTACCAAATCAAGCCAAAGATTTGAGGACAAATCTTCTTCAAGGGGGAGGGAATGATGCGCCAAGGACTTATCATGGACTTGAAGATGACAATGGAGAGCAAGGAAATGATGTGCATGGGTTGCAAGGAAGCATGGAGAAGCATGAAGATCAAGGAGATATCACACAACATGTTTCTAGCACCAAGGAGATGCCAAAGATGCCATTTGATCCATTGAAGATGCCATTAGGTCCAATGACAAGAGCAAGAGCCAAAAGATTCAAGGATGCATTATTGGGCCTTGTTAGAACTCATCTTGAAGACTTGAAGGCCATCGGAGTTCATTTGAAGAGCTTTGAAGATGATTTGGGCAAGAATATATTCTCATCGATTCAAGTTCATCACTTTGCTTGCAATCGATGGATGAATGAGTTTGAATGTGTTATTTAGGCCATTGTGGGCTTTATTTATCTTAGATTAGCTTATTTTTAAGTTTGGATATTATTTGGGTTGGGCCTTGTTTGACTAAGTCCAATCCTTGTTTAATTATGTCTTTATTTCCTTTTCCTAGTTGGGTTTGGACTAGTTTTACCCTAGGCCATATATTTGGACGAAAATTAGGTTTTATTTTTGGATATTGGTCAAACCCCTTTTACCTATATAAAGGCATCAACCCCCTCTTGTAAACACAAGTTAAGTTTATCAATTAAAGAGAGATTCTTTTGAAAATTTAGCTTGTTTGCTCTAGTTTGAGCAAGCTTAGGGTTCTTCAATCATGTAGAGTCCTAGCAAACAATTAAGTTGTGATTGCTTGATTGTTTGTGAATCTTGTGATCTTAGGTTGACAATTGCAGGTCTAATTGTTCATCTAAGGCCGGCGAACGAAGAAGATTGCTTTAGTGAAGATCATCAACATACACATCTAGAAGTTTAAGAAATTCAAGTTGATTCTTGGCAGGTCTCAAGGATAGACACCTCACTCTTATTCTTAGGTTTCGAAGAATAGGGAACAAGTTTAGGCTTTTCCTTGAGAATTTCCTTCTCCACTTTCTTTGAATCGGTGGGAGCAAGTTCACTTGTGACATCAGAATTGTCTTCAATTTCTTCGATAGGTGATGGCATTGGGGCATTCTTTTGCTCTTCCTCATATGCTTTAACAGCTAAGGGTTTATCTAGCATCTTCCCACTATGTAAAGCAATTGAGCTTACGTTTTCTTTGGGATTGAATTTCGGGTGAGCAGGTATCCTGTAATTTCAATTCTCTTACATCATTGGCCAATTTTCCCATCTCTTCAATGACTGTGTTGATAGTTGTCTTCACTTGATTAAATCGATCTTGAGCAATTTTCTGGAAATCCAATAAAAATGAAGTAATTCGGGAAACAATGTCTTCAAGTCTTGAAGAATCACCTTGCGGGTTTCGGGGAAAAGATGGTCTTTGTTGATTAAATTGTTGTCTTGGTTGAGCATTAGATTGATTACTCCAACAAAAATTGGGATGATCTCTCCATCCAGGATTGTAGGTCGATGAAAAAGGATCATACTTCCTTTCTCCTGATTGCTGTGTACAAATTGTATTAATTTCTTCAACATTGTCTTCAAATAGAGTTGGGAAAGCATCGGTGTAATGCGTGTCCAAAGAGCAGATTCCACAGTGTTTAGGAACACTTGGAGTAAATTTAACTTTCATTAGCTGAGCTAATTTTGTAAGTTGAAGATTAGTAGAATCTAATCTTTGTTCAATGCTTGTCATCCGAGAAGATGATTGAACAATTTCATTAACTTTGCGCACTCTGGGGTCTCGAATTCTAGTTTGTTGAGCACTATTTTCCATACTTTCAATCAGCTTATTTGCATCATCTGCAGTCTTATTCATCAAAATCCTCCACTAGCAGCATCAATTACATGTCTTTCTATGCCAGTTAAGCCTTCATAGAAATACTGAACAAGTAGATGAGACTCAATTCCATGGTGTGGGCATGAAGCAACAAGTCTATTGAATCTTTCCCTATATTCATATAAGCTCTCATCAGGGTTCTGCCTGATTCCACTGATTTCCTTCCTGATATTGGAAACCTTGTGTGCAGGAAAATATTTCTCTAGAAATTGTCTTTTCATATCCATCCATGTATTAATTGAACCAGCAGGTAAGCAATAGAGCCAATCTTTTGCTCTATCAAGAAGAGTAAAAGGGAAAGCTCTGAGATTAATTTGATCTTCAGATCAAATTCAAAAATAATCCAATTCAATAAATTAGCTACTAAAGATTCACTAATACAACCGAATTATGCTACTAACTATTAAATTCAATTACTAAAGATTCACCAAATCTAATCTAGCAAAGATCAATTAATCAATCTAATTAGACTCCGGATTCCAGTTAAAATCAATCAATCATACTAATAATAAATTCAGGATTATAATGAAAACTAATCTTACTGAATCGTTGAAAACAAATTATTCAATTATACACCACATAAATAAGACTTATCAAGCATGCATAATCTAAATAACTCATCATCAAACCATCAAATAGATTGAATAAAAAATTAAGAACAAGATCTTCCCATATATCAAATAATTAATCCATAACTTAAGAGTTCAAAGGGGAAAAGTATTTAAAAGAACTACTCATTCTTCACAGTAGAATTAGGCTTCAAGGTATAAAGATAAGTTGTAGAGCTTGGAACTTGCTTTCCAACGGTACCTCATTTGCATTTTTCAGAGCTCTGGATCAAAAGATATGAATTTTATTCTAAACTGCCGCATATCAAATCCTAGTCAATATAGGACTTTGAATTGTGAGATCATCAGGATTATTGGAAATTACTGCATCATAATTATTAATTGGGCTTGGAATAAATCATTGAGCTTCAATTATGCAGATTTGGGCCTAGAGAAATCAAGATTGGATCTCCTCAAATTCAGAGTTATCTTCGGGCTTCATGGGCTCTTAATGGGCCAGATGGGCCTACTGAGCTAAAAATGAGCAAAATCAGTAGTTTCTCCAAAATGATCCAAAATTGCTCAAAATCTTCATATTTGTAAATAATGGCTCTAGTTGGTCCTGAAATAGCAAATATGAGAAATATGGGGTTAATAAGCACTTACAACTACCAAAACAAGGTAAAATTGCATAGAAAATATAGAACAAATTAGGTCTTATCAGTTCATGTAAAGAAACAATAGCTAAATAACAATGAAAGTCAACAAGACGAGGAGAAGGTTGTCTTACTCTAGTTGAATGCCTTAAGGGTGCAGGACTAGAATGAAATGACTGGAATTTGTGGAGCATTGTGTGCCAGATCTTCAGATGGATGAGATTCAATGGTTGAAATTGGAAGAGTATCGCTAGATGAACTAGTAGAGAGATCCCTGCAATGAGACAAATCTAAAGAATATTCGAAAACAACTCAACAGAAGAATCTGTAAAATACAAGCCATCAGGATTGGGAACTTGAAAATCATATAATGAAGAAAACATCTTATGTTCCCAAAAAGTTACATGACGAGGAACACAGAGCCGCTTTGAAATGGAATCCCAACACTTATAACCTTTGTGTTCTATTCCATAACCCAAAAAGTAACATAAACGAGCTTTAGGTTCAAGTTTGTTATGCTCATGAGGTTAAAGTTGAACATAACAAACACAACCAAAGACACGCAGCAGTTTATAGTTAGGGGTATTTCCATAGAGCCGTTGATAACGACAAATGTTGGTCCACATTGATGTGCTAGAGGGGGGGGGGGTGAATAACACTTAATCGAAATGTTGAGTTCTCTGAAAAACGTGTTAAAGACACTAGTTCAAACTATGCAATTAAAGTCACTAATGCAAAGCAGAAAGATAAACATCAAATGAAAGCAAGCGGAAGTATAAAGGAAATTGATAAAGACGTTAACAACTTAATAGTGGAAAAGTAAAGACAGTAAGAGATGATAAAATTAGAACGATAGAAGAAAGGATGGAAGATTGGAGAATGCTTTGATTTATAGAGGTGTCGAAACATTCGGGTCTGGGGAACCCTGCCGAAACGACTAATGAAAAGGAGTCGCCACTAATCAGAATTCTAAGGTGTGATTAGTCACCTAATGGCCACCTAAGCTAAGTTAAGTCCAAAGCTCGGCAATGGACCTACTAAACCTAAGGTCCGGTCTTGTAACCTAAATCTAGGTTGGGGAGTCCGTTACATTTGGGGAAGGATGAGCACCCCAAATGCCCGTCAAATGACGGTACCTCGAGTCTAACTAGATCTATTGGGTCAAAAAGAAGAATTGGTTGCATTTAATCCTAATCTTAATTATTAAAAAAAAGGTTGTAAAGGAAAAAGAAAATCAGTTTCTAAAATGAATTTAAATGTCAAGAATTTTGAAAGAATATAATCGAACTATCGTCGATTAATTCTATCTTTAATCCTCTTTTACTATTTGTTCTCTTGTTGAATCTTCCACACCAGGAAGATATTTTTAAAAATGCTGTGACAAAACTTTTTTTTTTTCAAAACTTGATTAATTTTATTGGTTTTCCAAAATCTTTTTTTTTTCTCTGAAATTAATAGAAAACATTCTTTTTTGAAAACTCTTTACCTTGAAAACTCTTGAATGACTTTTTCTTGAATTTTTGAAACCTAAATAAGAGAACATAATGAAAAAAACATTTTTTTTTAAAACCAATTTTATTACATCTTTTAATTTTCTGTTTTCCCCCTTTTTTTTTGGATATTCCTAAATCTTGATTAATGCATGTATGAAATGATCAATGCAGAATCCGGTTGTTAAGGTTGACTCACGTAGCCCGGGTTATCGAAAGCCCTTCCCGGGATATATGTTCGGAACCTCGACGCATCCCGAGAAGAACCGTCTCATCCTCGGAGACATTCAGTGGCCCCAAAAACTCGACCACTCACTGAATGCCCCTTCTTCGGAAAGGTTACGGTTGTCAATTATATTAAAGTGGCATGACATGCGAACATGTATAATTAATTACAAATAAACCTGATATGCATGCAATTAAGCTCTACTTTATCTCTACACTAAATTACTAACTTATTACAAATCTCAAGGCTTAATTAAGCCAAAAAACGTTAAACAATCGAATAATTTAAAGAAGTGAAAGCCTAAGGGTCGAATTGGACTGACTGGGGACATTTCTGCACATCAAGTAAACAATCAACAAAATTCAGGAAAGTAAAAAAGTATAAAATATGCAAAACGAGGGCTCAATTGCACAATCACATTATGAATACCACAAATCAGGGAGCAAATAGCAACAAAAGATAAATAAAATCAGGATCAAGGACTCAATCAAATCAAAAGATAAATTAAAGCTCCAATCAGGGACCTAGGTGAACAAGGAGACAAGTTTGGGTCTTTATGTGAATTAAATTGAACACTTCAAGCACCTAATTGAATACAAAAACAAATCTAAATCTTTAAATGAACCTAAATACAAGTTATTGAATATCATGAATTAAATCCATTTCCATAGTTTAATACAAACTAAAAGAAAATTAACCCTTTAAATCCAAGTTTTGATTCTTAAACGAAGATTAATTCAAATAGATTCACCAATCCTTCCTTGAGTTGACCTTTAATCTAAATAATTAGACCTTCAAATTCGAAGTTTAGATTTTAAAATTAAAATTAACTCATAATGACATGAAACTCACTTATCAAGCTAATTTCAATTTAGAAATTTAAGCTTTAAATCAAAGGTTTCTTTCTTATACTCAAAATCAACTGAAAAAGTGATCATGAATCCATCTTCGAATCAATCATATTTTAAAAATCAAAACTTGAAACTAAAGGCTTGATTTTTCTTTCAAGTCTAAATTAAATTTAAAGGAAATAATCACATTCAAATTCTAATCATCATTTTTTTCATTTCATCCTATTGTAGCAAGCAAAAATCATAATTTTAACATGAAAATAGCAACCTAAACCTTTTATACATAAATCTTCACCAAAATAAATCATTAAAGCATAGATAGTAAACATAGATCTAATCCATCATATTTTATCAAACAAAGACCAAACTTCTTCACCATAAATCCAAACTTTTAGCAAAATCATCCCTTTAAGCATCAAGCTAGCATTTTTATGGTTAGATCTAGAATATAGGAACACAAACATGTGTAAATTAATTAAGCATGAACCATTTCTGACATAAATCACAAGGAAACAAGCCTAAATTGACACAATCAAAAGAAACTAAGCTTAAAACCACATGGAAAAGGATTAAATCGAAGCAAACAAGAATTTAAGTGGAAAAAGGTATAAATAGTCGTACCTGAAACGACGTCGTTTCAACTCGAATATTCCCCTTTTAATCGATCTTCTTCCTCACCCATACTCTTCGACACTTCCTTCTCTCAAACCGATCGAAACCCTAGCCTCGCGACCAGATCGGAACCCCCTTTTTTCAATCCCAAATCTACAACCCGATTAATCTAAGCTTAACCGAACCAAGTTTTTTTCTTTCCCGATTTGCCTTCTCCACCCAACTTGAATATGTTGTCCATCCTTCCATCCTCTCTATTTCCATCGATCCCCTCAATATCAAACTCTCAATCCCCAGGTTCGTTTCCAAAAAAAACATGGCTTTTGATTTCAATTGAGAAAGACGGAAGAGAGTCTGCGAACCTCTCAAGAGTATAAGAAGGAGTTCATTTTTTTTTGATTGAGGAGATTATGCTTTAGAGAATGAAGAGAGATCTGTGTGCTTGGGAATTCAATGTGTGTTTTTCTAGAAAGAAAAGAGAGATAGAGGAATCCCTTTTTTTCTGCGGTTTTTCGGAGAGAATCGATCAGTATGAAAGACTAAATTCTTTGTGATAGGAGAGAGAGAGAGACTGGATTTGTTTTTGTTTTGTGTGTGAAGAATTTTTTTTAGAGAGAGCTTGAATTGTGTGTATGGTGAGTGTTCCTAGATTTTTTTTTGAGAGAGAGTGTATGTGATTTTCTCTTTTTTCGGTTCAAAGGGTGAAGAAGCCAAAAAAAAAAGAGAGAGAGCTCTGTGTTTTTCAGAGTGAAGAGTCCTCTTGAGAGAGAGACTAGAGTCCCTTTTTTTTGGTGTGGAGAGTCCAGTGTTTTTTGATGGAGAGAGTTAGAGACTGAATTTCTGTGTACCCCCCCTAAGTGACCCTAATGCCAATTAAGAAATTAATTGATTTAAATTGAAAGGATATGGACAAAAATGGGTGTCTACAAGAGGTTTGGCCTTTCACACCTACGTCCTCTACCTTGGATACCGCACACCAAGGATTTTAAAATCCACTATTAGTGAAGTTAATCTGGTCTTCACAACACCTTTTTACAATCCCAAAGCTTTGACACCGAGTGCAAACCCACACTCAAAACAATCCTAAGTGCAAACCCACACTTGAACAAACACAGAAAAACAAAGTATCAAAGGGTAGAAACGATCCTAACAGATCGAAATACACACAATCAGGCCTAAAAAACAATCTATAGGTATGAACTTTAAGTGCTAATACAAGTATCCAAGCTACAAGAATAAACTGTAGTGAGAACAAGACTTGGATTTTAGGGATTTTGAAATTCTGGAGAGAGTAACTGATTTGATCTTCAAAAATGCTCAAAAACTTAGACTCAAAAGGTTAGATTTGAGTATTTATATTACTCTCTAGCGAATTAGCCGTTATAGTTTGAAATTCAAACCATTTTCCCGTTTTCTTGTCTTTTAGTCGCGCCAGCTGTTGACAACTCTAGTTAAGTTCAGCCAAGTAAAGAGGGGTTCACGAAAGATATACCATTGAAGTCTTTAAACTCCCCCTGAGTTAGTCAATTCATCTTCCCCATCGACCCCATCCAAGCATGCCAAAGTTTCCTTTAAGCATGCTGGTTTTTTATGTTGAACACACTTAGATAAAAGCATTAAACACCACAACATATATATATATATAAATCAAATATTCAATAATCTCAATTCACAATTCTTCTCCCCTTTTAGTCATAAGAAAAAAAGGTTCAAACTCCCTACACAAAATTGTTAGAGAAGATAGATAAGAGACAATCACATGCCTCAAAGCAAAAATTCAGAATATCCAAGGCACTCAGCAGGTGCCAAAATACAAACCAAACTTAAAATAAAAGCAAAGTTTAAGATGCATATGAAATGCATGATATGTTCAAAATGCATAGAGGGAATGATAGATGCAACTAATGCACTCTAATCCTCAGTTCCTTCAACTTCTTCCTCAGAGTTGCTTGAGGTAATGACGGCTTTGGGAGTAGACTTCTGTTGTGATGACTCTGATCTTGATCTGCTTCCAAAGGGACTAGGAGTGGCTTCAACTGCCTCAGCTTCTTTGGCTACTATGGATCTAGTCACCATACCAGTTCCTGCAACCTTGTTAGCTGTAATGGCTTTCTTTTTGATACCTTTTTGCTTGGATCTTCAGCAGACACTTCATAAGTTCTCATGGCATCAATATCAGCAGTAGCTCCCTTAATGATCTCATCAGCTTCCTTCTTCTTTGCAGCTTTTTGTTCCTCATGTTCTGCATTAGTGGCTTCAGCCTCTTCTGTTTGCTTTTCTTCTTCATTGACTTCTTCTGCAATTTCTTCATCACCTTTTTTGGACTTATCTCCTGTGGATGAGCAATCTGCAGTTGACTTGTGATCATCATCTTTTTCTTCATCAGAGCTATTTGATGGTATGATAGCTTGTTTCTTCTTCTCTGCAGCTTCCTCTGTTCCAACAGTGTCAGTAACTTCTTTGGCATTTTTTTGCTTCTCACTCTTTTTCTTCTGCTGCTTAGCCTCTTTTAGAACTTCCTCTACCTTCTCTATTAGCTCTAGATCTTCTACTGGTGTGAACCCATGAGCTTTCATTTGAACATCCGATTTCTCTTTGGAGTTCTTACCCATCTTCTTCAGATCTTCAACCATCTTTTTAAAAGTCTCCAGCTTCTCTGTTATGTCTGTATCTTCTCGAACTTTTCTATTCAAGTAAGCCTTCGCCAGAGCATCATAGCATTCTTCCAACTTATCATGATTGAACATTATCAGGTTCATGTCATTCATGAACATCACACAGTACCTCAGTGTTTCCAACCATAGTTCCCATCAATCCACATACTTTACCAATTTCCTCTGCCAATCATGTGATGTCTGCCTTCATTGCTTCTACTAGTCCTGTCATCTTATTCATAACAGCATCTCCACCTTTCTTTACTTCAGTTGCAACATTCGGAGTAATAGCCTCCATCATTTGTTATTCCTTGATAGTATTCTTAATGAACCTATCAGTAGTCTGTTTAGAGAACTTGATATAGCCCTCAACCAGGTCTTTTTCATGGTTGCTCACATAGCCAACACTGCTTTTCTTGTAACGAATAATGCATCGTATAAACAGATGAATCCTTTTGACATAACTGTTTATGATAAACCTTGCCCCTGAATTCTCGGGCAAATCTTCATCGTTCCCATAAATTTGTCTTCAAGCGGCATTCTTGTTAAAAAACTCATCAAAGTCTTATTCTCCTTTATAGTCTATCCCGAAATGCTTTCCTAGGGATTTAGGAGTAATGACAATTTCATTGCCATTAATACATACCACCAAATTCTTATCGAGAAACATAGCCCTAGCTTCATCACTTTCAATCGCATCAGCAGATTTAGCTACACCAACATAAAATTCCTAGCATGTTCATCTTTTCAAAATTATGCTCAATGATTGAGCCAAAAACAACCCTATTTTTATGGCTATTTTACTATGTTTTTGGATCTATTTGTGCTTAAATATATGCTATTTTGATAACATTTGTGTTTTGAGTTCTTAAGAGATGTGAAATTGAGAATTTGTTAATTTTCACTACTGTTGGAGCTATTTTGATGACTTTTTACACATATATGAGCATAGCAATTTTGAGTATAGATTTGGAGATTCGAAGCTCGTGTTTGAAGACTCATTGAAGATAATTTGAAGACTTTGAAGAATTATTTCAAGGAGCAAGAATTGAAGATTGGAGCTTTAATTGCAAAGGGTTGAAGACAAGCCATGAATTAAGCCCGGAAGCTTTGGAATTTTAGATACTTTATATGGGATAATACTCAGCCCATATAAGCCCACAATTGGAATTAAAAACCCAATTTGTGCCGCACATGTCCAAGAAAATATCCAATTCCCGCTTATTCCCGCTTCTAGTCCTAACAGGATTAGGATTCAGCGCAGTTTTGGTAGAAAAATCATAACTTTCTGCTCAGACTTCCGTTGCAGGCCCATGAGTACTCGTTGAAAGCTAACTCCGAGAGCTACAACTTTCCTTTGAAGTCCAAGACCCAATTCTGCCGTTTTCAAGCCCAAAAATGTTGTCGAAGTCCCTGCACGAATCCAGAAAATTCCAGGATCCTAGTCTGACTTGGATTCTACTCTAGGAAGACTTTTAATCCAACTTGGCGACCAAGTTATCCCCAAAACCGTCCTATAGTCTTTTCCTAGTTAGAGTTGGAGTCTTGAGGGTTATTTCCACTATAAATAGCCACTTTAGGTCTAGGTTTTCAATACATGTAGATCTAGAAATTGTATTTGGTAAAATTGTTGAAGAATTGGAGGACAAAAGCCCTAGTGCCGCCGCCCCCTTCTCTTCCCATCCATAAGATAAGTTTTTCTTCTTATTCTTTGGATGCTCACTTAATTCATGAGTGAGTAATCCTTTTCTTTTCTCCAATGTAGAATTTAATTGATATCTTGACTTATATAATGGTGATATTTTGTGCTTATATATGATAATTGTTAGACTATTCCTTTGATCTCTGTTTTAATTCTATGTTGCTTGTTTTGATGCATTGAGCCGACACTTTCTTGATAAATTAAGTTAGCATTAGCTAGATCAAGTCGAGGATTAATAGTCCAGACTTGGTTGTGTGTAGCAATTGGTTGAGAATTAACACCTCCTTCCAAGAGAGATAAGGGACGTTGAGTGAGAAATTACTCTTTGTGCTTGTATAAATTACTAGTTCTTAATGCTTTGTTTCTTGGAGAATCTTTAAGCCTTAATCGGGTAATTGATTTGTTAGGAAGTAAAAGGGGTAATTTAAGCCTTAACCGGTAATCTTATCTAATTAAGGTAATTTAGGATTTAATTCCAACAAGCTATTCTATGATTTCATAATTATTAGATATCAATGATCCATGTTATAATTGTCAAGAGGGATATTAATTCTACGTTGGAGGTTTTTATTAATTGTTTTCTTGATTATTTACTGCTTTCTTATCAATTGATTTCTTTAATTTTCTTGTTTGTTTTCTTAGTTAATTTTAATTGTTAGTTAGATTAGATTCAATTTCACTATAAAAATTCTCTTTAATTTATTTGATTGATTTAAGAAAAAGATAAAATAACCTATCTCTCTGTGGGTTCGACCCCTACTTGCCCTATCTGCTTTAGTTAGGATTTTGTTGGGATTTTATTTTTATGATTTGCTGACGACCGATCATAAATTTTGGCACCGTTGCCGGGGAGATTGCGCATTATTTTTCTTTTTCTTTCTTTTTCTATTTTAATTGCACTTGATCTTCTTTTATTTTGTAGGAAAAATTCAATGGAGCAACCATGTTCGTTAAGGGAGCTGAATTTCAACTGTGAAGTGCCGCCCCTATGTATTGATTATCCAGCCATGGATATGACATACCAACTGAAGCCAAGAGTAATCCGTATGTTGCCTAATTTTCAAGGAGAACCTCATGAGCACCTGCAAAGTTTCTTTATCAAGTGTGCTGCAATCACTGGGATGCCTGAAGAACAAGCTAAGCTTCGAACTTTTCCACTCACTCTTGAAGGAAAAACAAAAAGCTGGTTTGTGAGCTTATCATCGAAACCCATAACTTCGTGGAAGGAATTGGAGACAACATTCTTGAACAAGTACTTTCCAGAAACAAAGCAAGCTGTTGTCAGATAAAGAATCAACTCTTGTCAACAATCACCTGACGAGAAGTGGCACCAATATTGGGAAAGATACAACGAGATTTATGCAAGTTGCCCTTATCACAACTTGAGTGAAGCACTTCTAATTCGGAATTTTTATGATGGACTTCTCTGTGAAGATCGAACATATATTGATTCTGCAAGTGGAGGAAGCTTTACACTCAAAACACCTGAAGAAGCAAGTAAGCTGCTCAACACCATGACTGAAAACATTCATCAGTTCTCCACAAAGGAAGATTTGTCGTTCAAAGGATCAAAATCGAATTTGGAGATGAGGGAATTTATGAATCGTACTAACAACGCCATATCCTCATTGACTACTCAATGCGGAAATCTAGCAAAGATGCTTACCGACTTCATGAGTATCCAACAAGCTTCTATCCAAAATCATTCATATGTACCACAAAGACATGTGAATGAAAATACAAGAGGATACGTAATCAAGTCTATGGAGGAAATTCAACCGTGGCAAGCACAAGATATGGAATTACCTGATATTTCATTCCCACCTGCGATTTCACTACCTCCAGCACCTGCTTTCTCTCCCGAACCAGCTGCTGTACCCAACATTCAAGTGACCAGAGAAGAGGAGGTTTCAGCCGAACCCAAGAAGAAGCAACCAAACTTATCATCAAGAGCTTCTCGACCTAAATCAAGATTTGAAGGGATGAAAGAGATGGAAACCACTTACGGTCCACCACCGTTTCCTCAAAGGTTTGCACAACAACTCAATTCACTTCGAAATTTAGAGGTAAATATTCCTTTGCTTGCTGAAGTTGTAAGAGTGCCCAGGTACGCTTCTTTTCTCAAAGATCTATGCACTGCTAAAATAAAATTTTCTGAAAAATATGCCTGCATGAATGAGAATATATATGCTGCTTATCAGAGAAAATTGCATCATAAAAGTAAAGATTTAGGATCTTTTCCTATTCCTTGTAAAATTGGAAAAGAAAAGATAGAAAAGCTATGTGTGAATTTGGATCTTCAATTAATATTATGCCTTTTTCTATCTATTCCCAATTGAAAATAGAACATATGATTGAAACTGATCTTACTGTGCAATTTGCTAATAAAACTAACATTAAACCTGAAGGTTTAGTTGAGAATGTTTTAGTGCAGATAGGAGATTTTGTTTTTCCTGCAGATTTCTATGTCCTGAAGATGAGTGAAGATGATCTTCATCTACCTCACTTGCCGTTGCTGCTAGGAAGACCCTTCCTTTCAACAGCCAGCACAAATTTTGACATGAAAGATGGAAAACTCAGCATGGAATTTGATGGTGAAATTATCAAATTTGACATAAATGAAGCCATGAAAACTCCTGCTGAGATCCATTCTATTTATGCAATCGATGCAGTTGAAGCTTGCTCTCAACAAGTTCAATCACTTCAATATGAATATGAACTTGAACTAGTTCTTGCAAAGAGCTTGGATGAAGAAGAAATCATGGAAGCAGAAATCCTGACGCCAGAAGATGTAGCTGAAACCATCAGAGAATTGGAAACATCATTTTCTATTGAAGAAAAAACATCAGTTGCCTATATCAGTTTGGAGCCAACGCCAACACCCCTGCCATCCATCATTCAACCACCTGAAGTCAAGCTGAAACAACTTGCTGAAGGCCTGAAATATGTTTTCCTTGGAGACAAAGAGACCCTACCCGTTGTTATTTCAAGTAAATTGAATAATTTACAAGAAGAACAACTCATCAGAGTTTTGAAGGAATACAAGGAAGCCATTGGATGGACTGTAGCTGATATCAAGGGAATAAGTCCTACTGTATGCATGCATAGGATTCGGCTTGAAGATGATGCAGTACCTGTTCGACAGCCACAAAGAAGACTCAATCCGAACCTTGCTGAAGTTGTTAAGGAAGAAGTTCTCAAATTACTTGGAGCTGGTCTCATTTATGCTATATCAAGATAGTAAATGGGTCAGCCATGTCCAAGTAGTTCCCAAGAAGTCTGGATTCACCGTCGTAGAAAACAAGGATGGAGAGCTAGTTCCTCAAAGACTACAAAATAGATGGAGAGTATGCACCGACTACAGAAAGCTGAACTCTGCTACAAGGAAGGACCATTTCCCATTGCCATTCATCGACCAGATGTTGGAAAGGTTAGCATGCAAAACCTACTATTGTTTTCTGGATGGGTATTCAGGATACTTCCAGATTCTAATTGCACTAGAAGACCAAGAGAAGACCACCTTTACATGCCCTTTCGGTACGTATGCCTATACAAGAATGCCTTTTGGTTTATGCAATGCACCTGCGACTTTTCAAAGGTGTATGATGAGCATCTTTCAAGATTATGTGGGAGATAAGATGGAAGTATTAATGGACGACTTCACTGTCTATGGAGATAACTTCAATCAATGCCTTCATAATTTAGAACTCATCTTGAAAAGATGTGTTGAAACCAAATTGGTATTGAATGCCAAGAAGTGCCACTTCATGGTAGAACAAGGTATTGTTCTAGGCCATGTAGTATCCAAAGAAGGGATGCATGTCGACAAAGCCAAAGTTGATGTAGTTCAGAACCTGCCTTGTCCAACATGTGTCAAGGATATTCGATCATTCTTGGGCCATGCTGGATTCTACAGAAGATTCATCAAAGATATCTCGAAGATTTCAGTACCAATGTGTAGATTACTTCAGAAAGATGTAGAGTTCGAATTTGGAGATGATTGCAAAGAAGCATTCGACAAATTGAAGACTGCCCTCACCACCACTCCAATTGTGAAGCCACCAGATTGGAAACTACCGTTCGAGATCATGTGTAATGCAAGTGACGTCGCAATTGGATTTGTTCTGGGCCAGAGAGTAGATAAGGTACCTCATGTTATCTATTATGCTTCAAGAACTCTGGATACTGCTCAGAAAAACTACACCACCACCGAGAAAGAAATGCTTGCTGTTGTCTTTGCTATGGAGAAGTTTCGATCATACATCCTGGGATGCAAGGTGATAATCTACTCCGATCATGCTGTATTGAGATATCTAATGGCAAAGAAAGAAGCAAAAGCTAGGCTTATGCGATGGCTATTGCTCTTTCAAGAATTTGATATCGAAATCAAGGACAAGAAAGGAGCAGAAAACGTTGTAGCTGATCATCTAAGCAGAATTGAAGGAAACAAAGAAGTGACTGCAATCAACGAAGCACTACCTTTTGAAGACTTGTTTGCCGTTTCTCAGCTTCCATAGTATGCCGATATTGTTAATTTCTTGGTCACTAGACGTTTACCTCCAGATCTTAGCAAAGGAAATAAATTGAAGATCATCAGTGATGCCAAGTATTATCTCTGGGATGACCCATATCTATGGAGATGTGGTTCTGGTCAAGTCATGAGAAGATGCATTCCTGATAATGAAATTCAATCAGTCCTAAAGTTTTGCCACACTGATGAAAGCGGAGGCCACTTTGGACACAAGAAGACAGCAAGAAAGATCTTGGATTGCGGATTTTACTGGACGACAATCTTTCAAGATTCTTTTGAATATTGCAAGACTTGTCCACGCTGCCAGAAAGTGGGAAGTATTGCGAGAAGGAATCAAATGATTCAAAATCCTGTATACGTGGTCGAAGTCTTTGATCTATGTTTCCAAATGGATTGAAGCAGTTGCTGCAGAAAGGGATGACGCAAGAACAGTGGTCAAATTTATAAAGAATAACATTCTTCATAGATTTGGCATACCAAGAGCTCTTATCAGTGATCGTGGAACTCACTTCTGGAACAAAATTATACAAGCCTTAGTTGAATAATATGGAGTAAGCCATAAGGTATCTACTTCATATCATCCTCAAACCAATGGTCAAGCCGAGATATCTACTCGTCAAGTGAAGCTGATTCTGGAGAAAACAGTCAATCTTCAGAGGAAAGATTGGAGTATGCGACTAGGAGATGCTATATGGGCATATCGTACAGCCTATAAGACACCCCTTGGTATGTCCCCAAACAGAATTGTGTTTGGAAAACCATGCCATTTGCCTGTGGAGATAGAACACAAAGCATGGTGGGCAGTAAAGCAATGCAATCTTAACTTTGACAAAGCTGGGATTCAAAGAATGCTGCAGTTACAAGAACTTGAAGAAATTAGGAATGAAGCCTATGAAAATTCAAGGATCTACAAGGAGAAAACTAAAGCTTTGAATGATCAAAAGATATTAAGGAGATCATTCCATGAAGGACAAAAGGTTTTACTATTTGTGGGACAAATAAAAGGTTTCCCTGGAAAGTTGAGATCAAGATGGTCTGGTCCTTTTGAGATAAGAAGAGTATATCCCAATGGATCTGTAGAAATCTATAGTCCAACAACCAAGATGCAATTTAAAGTCAATGGACAAAGATTAAAACCTTTCTTTGAACCTTTTCCCATAGGATGGATTGAGGAGATTATTTTGGAAGAACCAGTTTATCTTCCAACTTAAAATTGAAGAAAGAGGAAGTCAAGCTAATTATTTTAAACAAGCGCTTGTTGGGAGGCAACCCAATAATTTTAATTTCCAACTTAATTTTATTTTTCAGGTTTTATGAATTTTTCTCCATTTAATTGGAAGAGGAAAAAATCATCCAAAAGATGGAAGGAGCCAAGCACCGAGCCACAAACCATGCATGATCTATACATGGCCCGGACATGGCCAAGCCACAGCCGACCATGACCCGGCCATGTCGCGCAACATGACCGAGACAAGCCAGGCCTTGGCTCGGACATGTCCGAGCTAAGCCCGGGCATACAAGGCACCTCACCCGAGCCAGCACCAGCCATGATCACAGCCAGCACCGGACCAGGGGCGGGGCGCCAAGCCACCCACGAGACAAGCCCGCGCGCTAGCACCTGGGCAGCACCAGGCCAGCCCGCGCGCCAAGCGCGAAGCTGCTGCCCTGCCAGCCCGCGCACAAGGTAGCGCTACTGCCTTGGTGTCGCGACACTCCTCCTCTCCTCTTGGCCAATCCTTTCTCCATTAGGATTATAAGTCCTAATTGCATTGGAAGATGACAACCCTTTTCCCAATAGGTAATGGGCTCTGCAAGACCGGAGGCATCCGCGGACTCAGGAAAGACAGGTCCATGGCCTAGGGGACTCCTAATCCAGGTATGTTTCTTACTTTTTACTCTAATTAAAACCTCTTAGGAATAGAATTTGATCACTATATAAAGGCACCTCTACCTCCTCTTTTATTCATCAAATCACAAGAACAATATTTGGAAGAGAATTTCGGTTAAGCAAGAGAAGCAATCAATAAGGTCTTGTCGACTTGAGCAAGAGAGTAGTCGACTAAAGCAAGTCGATAAGAAGAAAATTTTTTGGAGAAAATTTTCGACAAGAAGCCAAGCAAGTCGACGCCACCCTAAGTCGACAAGAAGATTTCAATTTTCCCTAACCCTCTTGAAGATGTCGACAATGCTCACCACCATGGATTTTGAAGTTCAATTCAAGAATTTTAGAAGCCAATTTTATCAAATTGGAGCTGGTCAATTTGGTGAGAAATTTCAAGGAAGCTTTATCCGTCAAGATTGCCATGAACTTTTGAGCATGATTGCCTCACTACCTGAAGAAGAAATTGCTACCCAGCCAGGATTCAAAGCTAGGAAGATTTATCAATTTCTTTTGGAAAAAGGTAACAAGTCTCAAGAAGCTGTTATGAGATCAAGGGCTAGAACTGAGCATGAATTTAGAAATCGGTTTCACCCCTATGAGAATCGATTTCATCATCCCCAAGGACAAAGGAATTTTAATTGAAGGATAAGACCTCAAGTTGCACCTTGGAATAGGCCCTTTTCCATGCCAAGGATTGATGGGTATCGCACCAAGCCCTATAGGCCGCCCTATAGACCTCCCATGCGAAGTGTTCCCATCCCTCCAAGAACTCATGATCCAAATTATGCCTCTTCATCAAATAGGCCGATACCTACTGTTTTTACCTTCGAAGAATTGAAAACTCCATCACCAATAATGGAACTTAAGGATCCGTTGGAAGGAACTCAAGGTGAAGACAATATTGTGATTATTGCTTCTGATTCTGAATCAATTGATGCTTTTTGTGATAAAAAAGAGGAAGAAGAGGTTAACCAAGAAAAGGAGAATGAGGAAGAGCTTCACCCTTTCCTTGTTCGATGCAAGGAGATTAGTGATCAAATTACTAGCTTAAGAGAGGATTTTAATAATATAATTGGGAATTTGGATGACCTCTTCAATTTATTGGAGAAGGCTATTCATAAACCAATTTAGGTTTAGTATTAGGGGGCGTTTGGTTGGGGGTGATCTTGCGGTGATCTTGACAGGTGATCTCAGATCACCCCCTTTGGTTACACTTTTTGGTTTGGTGTGGTAATCCGGATTACCCCCTGATCACCCCTCTAAGGGTGATCTGGATTACCACCATAAACCCATGTAATCTTTGATCACCGGTGATCTTGCATCACTGGTGATCTTAGATCACTAGTGATCTGGGGGGTGATCCTAACCAAACGCCCCCTTAGGAGTTTTCAATTTAAGTTTCTTGTTTTTAGATTTAAGATTTATTTTTATGCATCTTAGGATTAGTTACCTAGTTTATGCTTTAATTTTAATTTTCCTTTATCTTATATCTTTATTTTTCAAGTTTCATTAATAAACTATTTCTTTAGTTTTATTTTTCCATCACCTGAATTTTCTATTGTCTCTATGTTTGAGTAATTATCTTCATCAAAGCCGCCCAGGTATGTTTTCATGAACCTTAACTTTTTATTTTTGGTAAGATAATATTGCATGAATTGTTTTCTTGATTACTTTTACATTGAGGACAATGTGAATTTTAAGTGTGGGGGGAGTGAATACTTGATAGGTTTATTGTTTGAATAATTGAGTCATATGCTAGTTATTGTTTGCATGAGAACCTAGGATAGGTTTTGTTTGTTTTTGAATTGTTTTTGATTGATCATATTTTATTCCCCAAATTTTTCAAGGGTTTTCGACAAAAATTTTAATTTTTGATGCTAAAATTTCGATTTTTTCAAACTATTTGAAATTTTCATGCATATTTTGATTAATTGATTTGATTATGATTGATGAATGCTTAGAATTTTAAGAATGCTTTATTCATTGATAGAGTTATAACATGATGTTTGATTTCTTAGAATTAGGTATAATTGAAGTTTGTGATACGATCTTATTTATTCATTGCTTCTATGATTATCTATTTCTAGAACTTGTATTCAATCTTGATTGGAATTATGATTGAGAAAGTATGTTATGATTATGTCAAGAATAAGTGTGGGGGACTACTCATAAAGAGGGTAATTAAAAATTGTTTTCATAAAAAGAAGTGCTTTCATGACAAGAGGAGAAGAGGTATTTCTGTAAAAAAAAAATAAATCCATTGTTGTCACTCTTTTCTTAAACAAAAGGAGTTAGTAACCCTTGGAAAGAGGATAAGAGGCATGGAATTTCAGGAATATTGTCCCTCTGGAAATAATAAAATAAGGAGTCCTTGTAGAGTGCTAGTAGCCTAAAAAATGGGAGTTAGTAACCCCAAATCATGAACACTTCGAGGTTAGTAATCTCAATTTTCTACAACAATTACCCTTGAAAATCTATTATAACCCACAATGACCCTTGATTTATATCTATGATATTGCAATCTTTTGAGTAATGGAGAAAGAGAGGAAAACATAAGCTTATAGAAAGAAGTAGTTATAGAAAGTGAAGAATGGGAAGTGATTAAAGCTACTTTGATTATGGCTACTTAAGAATGATGATACTTATTATTTCTTGATTTTTGAATTGAGTATTATTATTATTCTTTGTTATTTTAATTTCATGATTGAATTGATTTTTTGATGCATGTATGAATTCAAATTGATTTCTTGAAAAATTGGTTTTTGATTAACTTACACATTGATTTGCTAAGGGACTAGCAAAGTTCAAGTGTGGGGGAAATATAATTGAGCCAAAAACAGCCCTATTTTTATGGCTATTTTACTATGTTTTTGGATCTATTTGTGCTTAAATATATGCTATTTTGATAACATTTGTGTTTTGAGTTCTTAAGTGATGTGAAATTGAGAATTTGTTAATTTTCACTACTTTTGGAGCTATTTTGATGATTTTTTACACATATATGAGCATAGCAATTTTGAGTATAGATTTGGAGAATCGAAGCTCGTGTTTGAAGCCTCATTGAAGATAATTTGAATATTTGAAGACTTTGAAGAATTATTTCAAGGAGCAAGAATTGAAGATTGGAGCTTTAATTGCGAAGGGTTGAAGACAAGCCATGAATTAAGCCCGGAAGGTTTGGAATTTTGGATATTTTATATGGGATAATACTCAGCCCATATAAGCCTACAATTGGAATTAAAAACCCAATTTGTGCCGCACATGTCCACGAACATATCCAATTCCCGCTTATTCCCGCTTCTAGTCCTAACAGGATTAGGATTCAGCGTAGTTTTGGTAGAAAAATCATAACTTTTTGCTCAGACCTCCGTTTTAGGCCCATGAGTACTCGTTGAAAGCTAACTCCGAGATCTAGAACTTTCCTTAGAAGTCCAAGACCCAATTCTGCCGTTTTCAAGCCCAAAAATGTTGTCGAAGTCCCTGCACGAATCCAGAAAATTCCAGGATCCTAGTCTGACTTGGATTCTACTCTAGGAAGACTTTTAATCCAACTTGGAGACCAAGTTAGCCCCAAAACCGTCCTAGAGTCTTTTCCTAGTTAGAGTTGGAGTCTTGAGGGTTATTTCTACTATAAATAGCCACCTTAGGTCTAGGTTTTCAATACATGTAGATCTAGAAATTGTATTTGGTAGAATTGTTGAAGAATTGGAGGACAAAAGCCCTAGTGCCGCCGCCCCCTTCTCTTCCCATCCATAAGATAAGTTTTTCTTCTTATTCTTTGGATGCTCACTTGATTCATGAGTGAGTAATCATTTTCTTTTCTCCAATGTAGAATTTAATTGATCTCTTGACTTATATAATGGTGATATTTTGTGCTTATATATGATAATTGTTAGACTATTCCTTTGATCTCTGTTTTAATTCTATGTTGCTTGTTTTGATGCATTGAGCCGACACTTTCTTGATAAATTAAGTTAGCATTAGCTAGATCAAGTCGAGGATTAATAGTCCAGGCTTGGTTGTGTGTAGCAATTGGTTGAGAATTAACACCTCCTTCCAAGAGAGATAAGGGACGTTGAGTGAGAAATTACTCTTTGTGCTTGTATAAATTACTAGTTCTTAATGCTTTGTTTCTTGGTGAATCTTTAAGCCTTAATCGGGTAATTGATTTGTTATGAAGTAAAAGGGGTAATTTAAGCCTTAACCGGTAATCTTATCTAATTAAGGTAATTTAGGATTTAATTCCAACAAGCTATTCTATGATTTCATAATTATTAGATATCAATGATCCATGTTATAATTGTCAAGAGGGATTTTAATTCTACGATGGAGGTTTTTATTAATTGTTTTCTTGATTATTCACTGCTTTCTTATCAATTGATTTCTTTAATTTTCTTGTTTGCTTTCTTAGTTAATTTTAATTGTTAGTTAGATTAGATTCAATTTCACTATAAAAATTCTCTTTAATTTATTTAATTGATTTAAGAAAAAGATAAAATAACCTATCTCTCTGTGGGTTCGACCCCTACTTGCCATATCTGCTTTAGTTAGGATTTTGTTGGGATTTTATTTTTATGATTTGCTAACGACCGATCACTCAATTCCACCGTAAGTATCATGTCGTAGAAAAGCGTTCCACTCTATCATTTTTGCAGCCATAATTTGAAATTCAGTAATCTTATCATACGCCTTGCGCAATGCTGCAGTTTTCAGTCGATCCGCAACTTTGCTGGCTTTAGCAAGCTTTGGAAACACTAATCTGGTTCCATCAAAACTTCATTTCTTGTCAGAACTGCTTGTCGCTCGCTTCGCTGGAACTGCAATTTCTTCTTCTTCTTCATCAATGACATCAAAGCTCAGAGAGCTTTCTCTTCGCTTTGGAGCTATCTCCTTTTGCCATTCTAGTAAAAGGGAGGATTTGAGGGTATATGAAAGTATGAAAGAAAACAAATTTTTGAGAGGTTGAGAGAGGAGAGATAAAAACAGATTAGGGTCTCTGAATGAATGAAATAGAAGAGAAGAGTTTAAATACTAGAGGAATTTTTGGAAAGAGAAAGAGTTTTTTCGTGAAGAGGAAGGAGTAAGTAAATCTTTTTGGATAATTGAAGTGACATTACCCAATAAGGATAAAACAAATTTTTTAAATTCAAAAAGAGTACTGACACGGAAAGGATGCGTCAAGCACGGAAAGCGGGAAACTGAAAAGGCGTGTCAGAGGGCAGAAATCTAACACGTTTTCGTGTATGTGTATGCATGTATGTATGTACATATTAAAGACATTAATTTAAAATGAATGAAGCAATTAAACAAAGTTACTAGAATCTATCATGCCAAGCTCATACCTAATTCTACTAAAATGCTCATCACAAAGAGGTTTTGTAAAGATATCAGCAAGTTGTTTAAGGGTACTAACAAACTCAATTATGACGTCGCCTCTTTGCACATGATCATGGATGAAATGATGTCGAATCTCAATATGCTTGGTTCGTGAATGATGTACATAATTCTTTGTGATATTGATTGCACTAGCGTTATCACAGTAAAGTGGCACTACGATCATGGTGATTCCAAAATCTCGAAGTTGATGCATAATCCATATCAATTGGGCACAACAATTTCCGGCAGCTATGTACTCTGCTTCAATAGTTGATAATGCTAAAGAGTTCTGCTTTTTGCTCGACCATGACACTAACATTTGTCCAAGAAACTGCCAATTGCCATTAGTGCTTTTTCTATCTGTCTTACTACCTGCAAATCAGCATCATAATAACCTGCAAGATCTAACAGGGATCCTTTAGGATACCATAAACATAAGCCAGTTGTCATGGACAACCCTTGTATAGGGTCACGACTTGGGTAGAGGGCCAACCTTAACTAGCCGTAGGATTTTTTGTCCCCTTTTTAATCACATCAATGGTTGTTGGTGGTAAAGCCCTTAAGTTCGTTTAGCTCTTTGAGGGTGGTGAGCAGTCGGCAGATAGTTGGGCTGTCTCACTGGTTAAGGTATGTATCAAAACTCCTCCTAGGGCTGCTCCTTCTGGCCCTAGGTTGGTAACTCCCGAGATCCTTTTGTAAACTTATTATTAATAAACCTAAACCATTTTCCCTCTCCGAGTCGAGGGGGTCACCGGGCTAGCCGCGGCTATGCCCCAGGGTTATGCTACTTGTCCCTTATTAACAATGTGGCTTAATGTTTGCTTGTTCAGATTGAACATTAGATTGGCTGACTTGATCGGGAGAGCCCATTCAAGTGCCACACGGACGAGCCTTAAGCGAGAAAAGACTTAGTCCGTGACAGTTGGTATTCAGAGCAAGGTTATTGACACACGAGGTGCAACAAGATGTCGAATGAATCTAGCAACGATGCTATTGAGCGTACCAATGTACAAAGGCTCGAGGAGCTAGAGACCGCAATGGCCTCTTTAAAGAGAAAAGTAGAAAGGCATACAGTGAGCCAATCTCGAGTGAAAGAGATCGAGACAACCTAGCGGGAGTTGTCTGAGCAAATGAAAACCTTGGGAGAGGAGACCAGGGAATCCATACAGGCGCTTAAGACAGGATCAGGTGGGATTGAGAGGCCAAAGAGAGCTAAGGTGCCCGAACCCCGACTGTAGACACCCATTTTTGTCTTAGGACTATGAATTGAATCAACTTACTTCTTAATTGATCATTCGCATGCCCAGGGGCATTTTGGTCATTTTTGCACGTACAGGGGCATTTTGGTCATTTTTACACATCCAGGGGCATTATGGTTATTTTTGCACATTCAGGGGCATTTTTGTCATTTTTGTATATTTAGGGGCATTTAGATCATCTTTGCACATCCAGGTTCATTATGGTCATCTTTGCACATCCAGGGGCATTATGGTCATTTTCGCATATCTAGGGGCATTTTGGTCATCTTTGCACATCCAGGGGCATTATGGTCAATTCTGCACATCCAGGGGCATTGTGATCATTTTGGATGCTTTAGGTTCTCTATGGTCATCTTAGTTTTTACTTTTAGTTTAGATTGGCTAATTCGTTTTAATAAGTTATGCATATTCTAGAGTTTAATTCCATTTAGTATTATTGCATTTTTATCAATATACTTCTTAATGCACAAATTAGGATAAGTTAGATTAATTTAATTCATATATACTATTTACTTTAGTCATATTTAAGTAATTAGCAATTTTAGGCTCACTCTTAGACTTAATCAGGAAAAAGAAATTATGTTAGGCATACTTTAAATACATGGTACATTAGATAGTATTAGGTGCATTTGCATATTTACAAAGCATAAAAATTGGAAAATTGACAAAATTACAAAAAGGGGGTAGTGATTAGTAGCCTAGTTTAAATACAACAAGCCAATACTCTAGTTTTTTCAAAATTAGGCACAAGGTCTTGTTGGTCCTTCCCGTCTTTTCTTTTCCCATTTGGCTCACATTGTGTTGCTTTCTTCACTTGTCTAGTACCATGGCAATTTCCAGCATCTTTTTGGTAAGATTAAACCTGCAGGTTAGTAAATATAAAAAAATGTTTCTCCCAAGCCAGGGACCTATCACCATCAATTAGTGTAGGCCGAGTCAAGGCTAATGGAGATACCAAATGAGCAAACAAAAACATCAAACAAGGTAAAATAAACAATCAAGGGCTTCAAACAAACATGCACCCGAGCGTTGAAGATCTTTTAGAAGACCTCATGTGCAGGGCTGTGCATGAGAGGAATGATGAGGATAGCAATGAGGTTAGAAGCACATGGCAAAGGGAATACAAAAAGTAAACCAACAAAAATCTCCACAGCAGAACACATGCTGGAAAAGCAACAGGAATGCATGAGGAGTAGCTTTGCTCTCGGCTAAACTGGGAAAAGGGTTCAAGATTAATTCTTGATCCTTAAAGGACCAGTATAGCCTTTCAACTATGACATGCAGCAGATCATCGAGCAAGGAAAGAAAATTAACAGTGACAAATGCAGGATGAACAATCTCATAAGCAAGCAGGGAGCATCAAGGGCTAAGCATCATGGCACCATTTAAGGCATTTCATCAAAACAGGCAAACCTGGAAAGAAAGCCCAGCAGAATTTAAAGCACCAGCAGGAGACAATGTTCAAAATCATGCAGTAACATTGACCCTCTAATCCAAAGTAGTGACATTAAGGACAATGGCAACATGCTAACAAGCATATTTTACAGGCCAGTGGAATATTATCATTCAAAGGTAAAACAAGGCACTCGAAATACCAAATCAAAATACCAGCTGCCAAGAATTAATGTAGTGTAGTAGGGAGCAGTGGAACTAAATGAAAGTTACCAAATTGGAATGGACAAGACAAATGGGGTAGGTTAAATAATTTAAAGATTCTCAAGATGCAGGGCAAGTAAACAAGAACAATTGCACCAATTCTATAGACAGAGGATTCAGCCAGATAAGCAAGAGCACATATGAATTGTTATTAATTCATTTTAGGATGTGTGCAGAGGAATCAGAAAGAGCAAGTCATTGGATAAAAGTGTCAAACAAGTCAAGTCCTCAAAGTCGACAGATCAATGGTAAATGATTGAATACAAACAAAGTGGCAGTCAAGTAAAATAGGCAGTGGTACAAAATTCAGTGAATCATTGGCAAGAAACAGAAATTACCTGAATGTTGAACCAATATGCTTGAAATTGCTAAGTGAGTCACACAACAAGACAAAAAGCACAAAAATTATCCAAGGAGTCAGCGAAAAAAGGAAAACAGAATCTGTTTAGATAGAAGAAAAGGTTCCAGAGGGGGCAAGCTATGGAACAGCTCATCGTTATCATCAGCACCTGCTCCCAACAAGAAAAGGGGAATCACTGAACAAAGGGGAGGAATCTGTTTACAGATAAGAAGAAGAGAAAAAGATCATCGCCTCTCTCCCCATACACACTGATCCTTGAATACTCACAAGGAAGGAACCAAAAAAACCTATATAGAATTCTCTGAAAAAAAAGAAGAAAATAGCTTAAAAAAAGGAACAAATTTTGGATCATCATCCCTCTCCAAAAATTCTCGAATCCCTCTGATTTCTTGCCATCTCTTTCCTTTTTCGAAAACAATTTCCTTTAAACCAAGAACTAGGGTTCCATGGATATGATTTTTGGGGTTTTTTCGATTCGAGGAGCCTTGTTGAAAATTGAACCGTGGGTTTGAGAGAGAAAGCAGAGTAGATCATTCGAACACCGAATCAAGTGATTGCATCGGCTAATTTCGATGGGATCTTGATTTCTTTTGGGGTTGTGGCTTGAGGTGGTTCAGTGAGTTTTCGTTCAGAGAAAATAGGGCTTTATTCAAAGGCTCAAGGGTCAAGAGGTGCAGATTAACGCTTAGTAGAAGATGGGATTCATGGAGGTTTGCGTTGGAGCTTGACAAGAGAAAACCATCGCAAGGAAGAGGCAGCTGAGAGGAGAAGAAGACGCTTTGCTCGTGATAGGGTTTAAGCGAAGAAGAAGAAGCGATTTTAAAAGTACCTGCCTAAAAGGAAACGACGCCGTTTCCTGCAGGTATGTACTCCTTTTGACCCTCAAATTTCTTATCTTGTCAATTTAATCCTTACTCCATATGATTTTTGAGCTGTGTTTCCTTTTAATGATGATGATTTTTGTCTTTGATTCTTTTGGATTCATGTTGTGAGAGGGGTGATTGTTAAATGTTTGTATGCTTATGTTATTATATGACCAATTTAGTGTTGAGTATGTTAATTTGTTGATTAAAGTATTGATTTAGTTTAAAGTTTAGGTTTTTTAGCAAAAAGATGTCATCTTTAATTGGTAGTTCATAGTAAGTTGGTCCATATTGCTTTATTGGTTTATTTTTTGTTAAAATTACTTGCTTTTATATTGAAGTTGTGACCTTGGTTGATTATAGCATGATATACTTGATTTTTGGTTTGATTGTGGTTGCATTTCCTTGAGATTTAATACCATGCTTGATGAAAATCAAGCTTTCAATTCTTAAGTGTTGATTTTATTGTTTTTTGGGAATGATTCATTTTGATTTGTGATTTCTAATTGAGTTAACTTTAATTTGGAAAATTAGGGTTTTGGCTTAAAATTATGTTTTTTTTTCTTAATTTAAAAATGACTCAAGGATGATATGTTTGACCACCTTGGGTTATCTTTGGATTTTTGGAAGAAACCAAACTTGGAGCCAAACATCAAAAATTTTCAAATTAAAAGAATAACTTGGAATGAAATTGAGTCCAAATTTGTCTTAATTTAGACTTTAAGCTCAAAGATTCGTTTCTTATGTTGATTCGATTAAGTGCCAATTTAGTTTAAGTGTGTTCTTTTATTAATTTTTATTTATGCTTTCAAGGTCTTTTGTTTTGGTTTTTGATTGTAGCAACCACGTAGGATTTATATATTTGAGTGTTTGATTTAAGTGGTCCATTTTCAATTTTTGTGCTTGAATGTTGCTAATGGTTTTCTTGATGTGCAGAAAGGTCCCCAGTTGTCCAATTTGGCCTTAGATTCCGATTTCTTTAGTTTACTTGTTAATTTGATTATATTTGGGGATGTAATTAAATTAATTTAGCTCGGTAATTAGTAGATAAATACATGCATACCATATTTACCTTTGGTTGATTATAATTGTTTGCACTACATACCACCATTATAAATGTCGATTAATAAGAAGATGTTTAAACTATGACGAGCTAATCTCGGGTAAAGGTGCGCGTGCACGACCTCTCGAGATTTCGCTCCGAGATCGAACGGTTTTCGCGAATATCCCCGGAGGGCCGGGCTGGGTTCGTGAAGGCCAGTTCGAGTAAACCCCTTTTTTACTAATCAATTAATGAACCGGACTTTGCATCAATAATTCCATACATGCATATGCAATGTTAAGGTTCAAATTTGGAGAAAAATAAGAAAAAGATAAAAAAAATCAAAAGTGTTTTCCAAAAGTGTTTTTAAGTATGTTCTCTTATTCGGTTTTCAAAAGGGCTAAAAATGGCAACTCAAGAGGTTTCATGGTAAGCATTTTCCAAAGAAAATTGGTCATAAGGAGATAAGTTCTTTAAATTTAAAATTCAATTATTGAGATTAAAATTAGCCCTCAAATCGATCAGTAAACCTTTTTTTTTGGATTAATCTTAATTTGAAAACAAATATTTGATTTAAGGATTTGACTTTTAGATTAAAATTAATCCGGAAATGGATTATCAAATCTTTTTGGGTTATTTTTAAATTAAAAAAAATTGAAGCTTGGTTTTAAAGACGAGTTTTTCAAATGGTAAGTTTTTTGGCAAGTCAATAAAATCAACTAGTTTTCCTAAACAGCAAAAGAGAATCGTGATAGAATTGATCGACGGTGTTCGGTTATGTTCTTCGAATTCTCGACATTGGTTTCAAAATTGGTTTTATTTTCTTTCATAACCCTTTTTAATAATAATCAAGATTAGGATTAAAAGCAACCTTATTGTTATTGACCTACAATTATATCTGGTTTGGCTTAGAGGTACCGTCACTTGACGGGCGTGCCGGGGGTGCTGATCCTTCCCCGGGCGTAAATGACTCCCGAACCTAGGTCTAGGTGATAAGACCCATAGGTTTAGTGGGTCCCATGCCGAGCACCGGACTTCATTAGACTAATTAAGACAATTAGGTGGCTAATCACACCTTAGAAAAAAGATTAGTGGCGACTCCTTTCCAAACGTCGTTTCGACAGGGTTCCCCGGAGCCGAACGTTTCGATAGCTTGGCGACTCCACTGGGGATTTTAGAGAGTCAGGCCTCACGTAGTTTAAACAAGATCTAGGGTTAATAAAAAACAGTTGCCTTGTTTTGTTTTGTTTGGTTTGATGTTTATTGTTTTCATGCTTTGATATTCCTGCTATTTTCACTCATATCCTGTTGTTTTCTTTGTTTCTTATTGTGGTTAGTTACTAGGTCTGTCAGGTGTAGTTTTAGGGTACTGGTAAGCCGTTCCTTCACACACTTCACTTTCACTTTGCATTCTTGCATGAGATTGCCTCAGACCCGGGCATACCTTTAGTTTTGGGAGGTATAATAGCAAGCCTTCGTGGGACTCGTTTGTCCCCGTGCAGGTTGTGCAAAAAACCTCCACCCAAGGAAATCCTATTAGCCCAGCAATGGATGCTAGTGGGGTGAATTGGGAACCTCTAGGTGAACCTTCACCCGACATATAGTGGAGCGACTTCCAGCCTAGGTAAGGCCAAACCCGTGAGGATGAGTGCATTATGTACACAGATAAAACGTTTCTTACTCTTGCCCTTTGTCTTCCAAAATGATAATAAGAATCGTAGAATGAGTAAAGTGATTACTCGTCATGTTAAGACCAGCCCTCTCCAAAATAAACGCTCGGTCCAGATTTTTCAAGGAAAATTCTCGTTTTAGTAAACAAGGGGATTGATTTTAAAAATTTATTTGTTTCGATTATTGCTGTTATTTCCTTCTTGTTATCTGTACTGACATTGCTCTTTTTGTTTTCCTTTCTTTGTTTTCTTTATCTTGTCGCATCCTTGCCATGCATCCATAGGTTGCCATATAATGTCTGAAACCAGAGGAATGGATTTGACGACAAAAATGGGGCCCACGCATTCGGGTGCTACTGCTGAGGTATTGGGTACAGATAGCGCGAATCAGAATCCAGTTCAGTTAGGCACTAGCATGACTGTCGAGATGGAACTCCCGCCCATGGACAGCATGGACACTAGGCAGAATGATTTGAGGGAATTAGTCAAGCTGTTGGGAGAATTGCCAGATAAACAGGGGTTCCAAAAGAAGTATGGGCTGATAGGGTCGTTGCTCAAGGTGGACGTAGACCATGTGATTCTGAAAGCCATGATTCATCGGTGGGAACCGGCTTACAGGTGTTTCGTATTCAACGAAGTAGACATGACTCCTATTGTTGAAGAGTATAGTGCACTGCTTTTTCCTGGGAAACCGGTTACTCGCAAGGTTTATTGGAGATATGACTATCAGCCGCACAAGAAGCTGTCGGCCATCATTGGGTAGAAGTTTGCATAAATTAAGAATGAGATTAAGAAGCTGAGTGACAAAACTAAGGGTATATCGGCTAGGTATCTCCTAGGCAAAGCAAAAGAGCATATCAAGGGTGAGAGGGGGCACAAGATAATGGCACTTTTGATTTATGGATTGGTCTTCTTTCCGTCAGCTTTAGGATATGTGGATGAAGTGTTGGTGGATGTGTTCGACCAGAATGAATTTGGGTTCGAAATTGCGCCTGCAATACTGGAAGAGACCATACGATCTTTGAATTTCTGTAGGCTCAAAGGGAATGGCAGATTTCAGGGGCGTGCGCAATTATTATGCATTTGGATGAAGAGTCACATCCGCACAGTAAAAGGGGTGTTCACTTTAGCATCCAACCCAGGAGGCAACCCCATAATTGAGAGTACAAAGATGGAGCTGCAAGAAAAGGGTATGGAGGAGTGGAAAGAATGGTTGGGCTCATTAAGGCATCAGATGGTGGAATGGATGCCGAATTGGATGCTGGTGTCACAGCCCGTTATGTCATGTGGAGGAGAGACTTGGATGTTACTGATGGGACCATTCGGGACAACCACCTATGCACCTCTGCTAGTTCAGCGACAGTATGGGTCAGAGCAGTTCATACCTCCCGTGCAAGGATTAAATAGTGTTGATATTGAACACGTGGGAGAGGAAGCGATCACCAAGGCTCGGTGCTTAGCCAAGAAGTGGAAGGATTCAAAATGGAAGTATGTATCAGAAAGCAGAAAGTATGAAGCTCTCCCGTCAAAAGAATACAGGGCTTGGCATAAAGAAAGGGTCAAGAACAGGATTTTACCTCTTCCGAAGAGAATCCCGAGTTACAAGCTAGGAGCCGACAATGAAGATGAAATAGTGAGGCTGAAGTATGAAAATCAGAGACATCGAGAAGAAAAAGTGCTCCGAGAGTTAGAAGAGAAGTACAGCTCTGAGAAGGATGAATGGGAAAAGAAGCGAAAAAGGATGGAGGAAGATATGGGTGGATTGCGCGAGGAATTAGAGCGGATCTAAAAGAGGAACACAGAGGTTGAAGAGAAGTTTCAACATGAGACAGACAGGGCAGACTTCTGCGGGAGCCGGAATAGGAAGATTGGCCAATCAAGAGACATATTCCGGGAGAGAGCAATTGAACTGAAGAGGAGGGAAGTCACAGTTGTTATGGAAAACTCCAAGTATGCTGCACTCGAGCAGGAAAACAGGGAAATGGAAAGCAGACATCCGGGCCTTAGAGGAGAATTGGAGGAAGAAAGGGACTTTAACAACAACTTGGCTTCTTTGGTCTGACGCCAAAACGAAGAAATTAGAGCCCTTAAGGAAAAAGAGGCAGAGCTTACTAGTGCTAATCAGAAGATCGCCACCTTGACAGCTCAACTTATAGCAGAAAGAGGAAAGACAACTGAGCGTGAAGTGTAGTCTGTATTAAGAAACGCTACCCATGAAGTTCATATCCAAAACTTAAATGCTAAGATTATTCGCTTGGGAGAACTGGCGGAAACACGTCAGGCCAATTTCGAAAATCTCGAGTCGGAGTATCTAGTATACAAGGCTGAAGTGGAGGAAATACAGCGTACATGGTTCTTCACCCGATATAAGCTCTACAAGTGGGAAGACAGTTATCACACTCGCACCAATCAGTTGTTAGAGTTGCAAGAATATGTCCGGGTAGGAGTGGCAAAAGCTAAGAAAATCAAGAGCGAGCTTCGGAGGGTCTGCAATCGGAGGATGCTTAGAGAAGTAGGGGAACATGAAATCCTGGAGTGTTTGGAGAAGGTGATTCATCTTTTCGGAGCTTTCATCAATGCCTATAAGGACATATACCTGAATGAAGATTTCGATAGGCGTAAACAGCAAGAACAGGCAGCTAGTGAATTTTATGATGTATCGGACAAATAGATATTTGGTAGTTGCAGAATAGTGTCTGATGATGTAATTGAGTTTGGATGCTGTGGTGTACTAAACTCTGTCTAATCCAAGTACTTTTGTTTCTAATATTATATGGTAACTTTTGCATTGCATTTCATGATATAGGTACCATTTTCATTGCACTACATGAATCATATTGCCAGTGCGAAGGAATTTTGGTATGCCAAGGGGGGCTAGGCAATTAAAGTTCTGGATATGAAAGGCGAAATTTGTAAAGCGTTCCCATGAGGGTGGGGAAATTTTACAAATTATTGGCTATCGGGGCATTCATTCACTCGCATTAATAAAAGATTTAATTTTGGTTTCTAATTAAAGGTTTTAATAATAAAGGTGCCAAGATAGCTCAGCGCCAGTACTTTACTTGGTCCAAAGCTAAAGCGATGGCAGGTCTGCATAGTGAAGAATTGGAAGAACTAAGGCGAGATAGGGATGAAATGAGGGAGCAATTAAAACAAGCACTGGAGGCAGTTGCCAGATTAACTACAGCTCAGAAGACCCCAGTAAAAGAAACAATGATCGATGGGAAAGGAGGCAGTTCTAGCGGAAAGATTGATAGCCTCCAAAACAATAGCAAAGCTCCTGCTGATGTGATTGACGATGCACCGCCGGGGTATATCTACTATCCCACGGCACCCTACTATGCAGCAGTTTGAGAGGAGGGTCCGTATGCCTCATATGAGAATCCCATGCACTACAATCGAGGGACGCTAATTGCAAGTCATGACAAGCCAGTAGGGGGTATTGGAAAAAAAAAGAAGATAGCTCAATGGATGAGAACAAGCGTATGCTGAACTGGATGGATGAGAGGTTACGCGGATTGGAAGGCTCGAGCAGCTATTATAGCCTTATCAACCTTTCAGATTTGTCTCTGGTAGATGGTGTGGTCATACCACCCAAGTTCAAAACTCCGGATTTTGAGAAATTCGATGGGACTAAGGACTATCCCAACAATCACTTGAAGAGCTATGCAAGGAAGATGGGTCCTTATGCAGCTAATGAAAAACTCATGATCCATACTTCTTAATTGATCATTCGCACTCCCTGGGGTATTTTGGTCATTTTTGCACATCCAGGGGCATTTTGGTCATTTTTGCATATCCAGGGGCATTATCATCATTTTTGCACATCCAGGGGCATTTTGGTCATTTTTGCACATCCAGGGGCATTTTGGTCATTTTTGCACATTCAGGGGCATTTTGATCATCTTTGCACATCAGGGGCATTATGGTCATCTTTGCACATCCAGGGGCATTATGGTAATTTTTGCATATCCAGGGGCATTTTGG
>AWUE01014329.1:0-28764 GCA_001974825.2 Corchorus olitorius
TTAAATCGTCCTTAATCGGAAAGTCAAATTAAGCTCAACCCAACCTTTCGATTGGACTCATTTGATGATAACTAGTTTTTAGTCATCACTAATAATTTTTTTAGTGACAAAGGATTGTAGTAAGTGTCCTAAAATTATCTCAATGAATTTATAGTGATGACAAGTTTGGTCACAAGTAGTATATAAGTTTTTGTGACAAACTATTTGTTAACCACAGATATTTTGAATAGTAGTGACTATAGTGAAACTCATTATTGTGACAAGATGTTATCGTCATTAACTTGTTGAATTTATAATGACAACATGTTTTGTCACAAATAGTACATGTTTTTTTTGTGACAATATTTTTTGCCATAATAAGTTTAAACAATAGTGACCACAACGGAAAGTCGTTATTGTGACGAATGTAGTCGACATAAATTCCTTGGATTTATAGTGGCGACATGGTTTGTCATAATTTAGTAAAAAAATATTTGTGACCAAATTTTTTTTATCACAATTAGTTTGAACAATTGTAACTGTAGTGTAAATTTCTTATTATGACGACTTGAAGTCGACATTATCTTGATGAATTTTATAGTGACGACAATGTTCATCATAAATATTAAATGTTAAAGTGACAAGCAACTATTTTGTCAAATAATTGAAAATAATTGTGACAAAGATATTTTTGTCACAATTACATCTATTCTCGTCAAAATGGTTTAGGCGCCAATTTGAGAATGCTATTAGTGACAATTGTATAGTGACAAAGTATTTTTCGCCACTACTAACATATCATTAGTGACAACTCAATTGTGACTGGTCTTTACTCGTCACAATTATAATGATAATAGTGACAAAACAATAAGTCGTCACAGTTTTTCCAACAATTGTGTCGAATCATTTTTTGGTCACAAAAACCATATTATTTGTGACGAAATAATTTAGTGTCACAAAGAAGGTGTCACTGAAAGTCATGATTCTTGTAGTGAGGCGAATAGCCTCTAACCTGGCAACAGGAGCAAAAGTTTCATCATAATCAATGCCTTCTTCCTGGTTATAGCCTTTGGCTACCAGTCAGGCCTTGTTTCATACCACTTTTCCAGTTTCATCTAATTTGTTTCTGAAAACCCATTTTGTGCCTAATGTTGGATGATCTTTAGGTCTCAGCACCAAGGTCCAGACTTTACTCCGTTCAAACTGGTTCAGCTCCTCCTGCATTGCTGCCATCCAGCTTTCTTCTTTTTTCAGCTTCTTCAAATGTCTTTTGTTCTACTTGTGAGATAAATGTAGCAAATTCACAAGTCTCTTTTAGTCCACTTCTTGTTCTTAGTCCTTCTCTCGGATCACCAATGATTTGATCAATGGGGTGACTCCTGGCATGTTTCCATGCCCTTGGAAGATCAGGATGCTAAACTTCCACTCTCTGTAAGCTCTTAATGGGAGGATCTTCTTCTTGTGTTTCCTTTTCTTTGTCTTCTGGAACTGGATTAGTGTCACTAATTTGTATCTGCCTTATGCTTCCACTAATTTCACCTGCATCATCATCATCATCCACTACCCTTCTCGGTGGAGCATTAGTTTCATAAAAAACAACATGAATTGATTCTTCAACAACTAAAGAAGTTTTGTTAAACACTCTGTAAGCTTTAGAATTTAGGGCATAGCCAAGAAAAATGGCTTCATCACTTTTGGCATCAAACTTCACAATGGCTTGTTTTCCATTGTTCAAAACAAAACACTTGCAGCCCAAGCTTTTAAAATGAGAAATATTGGGTTTTCTCCCTTTAAAAAGCTCATAAAGAGTTTTTAAAAGGAAAGGTCTGATAGAGATCCTGTTTAAAATATAAACTGCAGTTTGAGTGGCCTCGGTCCAAAAATATTTTGGCAAATTGTTTTCGCAAATTATAGTTCTAGCAATGTCTTTTAGTGTTATGTTTTTCCTTTCCACCACACCATTCTGTTGTGGAGTTCTAGGAGCAGAAAAATTGTGAGAAAAAACATTTTCATTACAAAAGCTTTCAAACTCATGGCTTATGAACTCACCACCATGGTCACTTCTAATGCCAGTAATGTTGTAGCCTTTTTCATTCTGAACAACCTTACAGTGTTTAGCAAAAGCTTCTAAAGCTTCATCTTTGTGACTTAGAAAATAAATCCAGGTAAACCTAGAGTAATCATCAACAATCACAAAGGCATAAGATTCACCTCCCATGCTCCTGACATTGATAGGACCAAAAAGATCCATGTGCAAAAGCTCAAGTGGTCTTGAGGTGGAGACATTGTTCTTTGACTAGAATGAACTTCTGACTTGCTTTCCAAACTGATAGGCTTCACAGACTTTATCATTCTCGAACTTCAGTTTGGGCAGGCCTGTGACTAGGTCCTTTCTCATCAGGTTGGCTATAGTGTTCATGCTAGCATGACCTAATCTTTTATGCCATAACCAACTATCACAAGCATTGTTAGCCCTCAAACATATATTATCTCCCAAGATTAAATCATCAAGAAAGATAATATATACATTACCGTGCCTCTTACCAAGAAACTTGAGCTTGCCTGTACTGGTGTCAAATACTTGGCAAACGTGAGAGTCAAAACATACTCTGTTTCCTTTGTCACAAAGCTGACTAATGCTCAGCAGATTATGCTTCAGTCCTTTCACAAAGCACACATGTGTGATTTGTGCAGAACCTTTGCCGACAGTTCCAATTCCTTGTATTTTTCCTTTTGAATTGTCACCAAAGGTGACATTTCCTCCATTTTTCATTTTAAGCTCTCTGAACATCTTTTTCTCTCCTGTCATGTCTCTTGAACAGCCACTGTCCAGGTACCAGGGCTATTTTTCCTTTGGTTGAGCCTTCAAACAATATTCTTGCTGCTCTTGCTCAACCTGCATACACAGAATTTCAGTTTGCTGTTTTAGGTACCCATACTCTGATGGGTCCTTGAGGGTTAGCAACAACATACGTGCCTTTTGGCACCCATACTAGCTTGGTTCGGAAGGGTTGTCTATCCTTCTGATAACACTAAGGGGATTAATGACCCTTCCTGCCACAAGTGTAACAGGTCATAGCCCTAGGCTTAAATTGCCTTCTGTTATGTCTATTATTAGTCCGAGCAATTTGAGTGTTGTTATTAGTCACAGCAATTTCATCATTTTTCATTTTTTTTATCTGTTTCAGCAGTTTCTCATTCTCAGCTTTAGCATGCTCAAGATCAGCAAATAATGCATCATACACTGGGATCATTGCCCGGTCCTATTGCAATGTGATCCTACCTTGGTGGCTGGAACAGTCATGCTATCCAAATTGTTTTTAGTAGATTCCAAATCAAGCATTATCTCAATGTTTCTTTTCTTCAAACATTTATACATAATTACACTGCGCTCATATTCTTGAAACAATTCATCATGCATTTCATCAACAGAAATATCAGGAAGATTGGGGTTTACCTCAAGGCTTTCCTCTTCTGCCATAAGGCATAGATTAGCCTTGGTGCCTTGTTCATTGTCGCTAGCTTCTGAATCCGAGACATCACTGTCTGACCAGGTACCAGCAACCATTGCCGATCTCATCATGACCAAGCATCGATTCAACCTCACATAAAAATCTAGCTATTGTATTCATGAAGGCTAATCATTTTCTGGCAATCTTCCAAGTGGGATCCAATCTATATATTTTATTAAATTAAGTTTTAGATCTATCTTTCAATCTTCTTCATGGGTCTTCACCTCCAAACCGGTGAGTAATGAATTTGGCCTACACTTTTGAAGCAATGGGTTCTTGCTTCTTCCATTTAATCAAGAATCCAAGTATTTTTCCGAACTAACAGGATGTTTTTAAGAATCAAGAATCCAAATTAATTTAACAACAGAACGCTTCTACTTTGGCTTCACCAACTCTCCTTCCTTCATAATCAATGACATATCCAAGATGAACTCCAATACCCATAAACTAAAAAACCAGGAAGAATCGTTATATGTAGTTTTCCTTTTTGCCTACAACTACAAGTTGGAGAATGGTGAAGGAAAGTGAAAACACAAAGTCCAAGTCGAGATTATGGAAGCTAACACCGTCAAGGGGAAGGCTTAGAGTGAAATAGGAAACACTGAGTTTTGGGGTGAATTATAAGGTGGGTGAGGTGGCTTTTTATGAGCCATTTGATTAGGGGATTAAGATCAATGGACCTCTCCACTGTTTTTTAGCAGTGGAGAGAATCATCTCCTTTGAATTATATCAGGATGATCCTAAAAATGGGTCTTCTTAGAATTTCATTAAAATGATGACACATCATCTATTTTGAATGAAATTCAAAATTAACTTTACACCTTACCTCACCAAATCAAACCCTATTAATTGTAAAAATCTATTTTTCTTATTTTTATACCTCTAAACCCAACAAAATCTTTCCTTTTTGAAAAAGAAAACGTAGACATGAAAAAAAAAATTTACTTGGCCAAAAAGATTCTGAAAAAAAAATTGTCTTGACATTAAATTTTGTTTTTAAAAAATCTATCTTAACATGATTAATTAAAACTATTCAAAGATGTAACTAAAGTGAATAATTACATGAATTGGATTTAGTGAAATAAGATGTAGGATAAAATTTGATTTTGATTTAAAATAGATTATGTGGCACAATTCTAATGGAATCTTAAAAAGAGATATTTTAGAATGATCCTAATGTAATTAAAACCCTTAAAACTATATATAATACGAGTTATTATTTGATACACCACCAGTATAGTTTTTGGACTCCACAAGTGGGCTAAAATTAAGGTTGACAAGTACCCCATTTCAGAATTAATTAAATTTTTAATATTTCAATCTAGTCCTTAAGGGAACACATGTCACCCTTCTTGACCCACATGTACAGTCTGCAAACCCCATTGACGGTGAATTTGATAATAATTCATATATGATATTGGGAAATAATTTTGAAATCATTATACTTATGTAAAAAAACTCGAGTTAGTAAGTATATAATGATGTAATAGAAGATCAGCTTAACCTGATTTCAGGTTCGAGATCCTGCGTACGCAACTATTCCTGTTGGTAAACTCATCCATCAAAATCAGGTGCGCACGCTAGTCGGATCCGTATTAGTCAGAGCAAAACTTTGAATAAAAAAAATTTATTATTTTAATTAATGCTTCAGATCTCACATGATAACTCAAATACCCATATTTGAAATCTCTCAATTCTTCAAAAGTTTTCAACTTTATTATGTTATTCATTTATGCTTCATATTTAAGTCATATTGAAACGATAACATAATCGATTTGGCGACTCAACGATGGACATATATCAATTTAAATTAGATATGATAACTCTTTTCATAAGAAAAACTAATTATTCTCCAAAGATAACAAAAATTAATTATGATAGTATAATCTTTTATATGTTGAAGAATACGAATTCATGTGGTAATTAAAGGAAATTCATATGTAAATATAAACATGATGAGATTATATATATAGAGAGAGACAGACAAAAACCCTAATTATTAAATTTCAAGAGGGATAGGAGAAGGAGAATGAGCTCCAACAAGTGCAGCACACTTATTCCAAACTTGTTTGCTTCTTGGAATGGCGTAAGACGCATTTGCCTTGTATTCAGGGATTACCATAATAGTCTTCACCAGCCCCAGATGGCATGGCTCTCCCATCTTAATTAGTAACTCACAACATTGATCAGTCACTACCATATCCTCGAACATGTAAGCAAATACCTCTTTCGCGCACTCGGGTGTCATCTTCTTCGCGCAGTCTTGCAAATACTTGAGTTGTTTTGGCGACAGTTCAGGCTCGTCGTCAAAACCCTCGTCCCCTTCTGTTCCTGGTGGAAACGCAAACTTGTCCTCTACTACAGGGTCGGTTTCTATGTCACCCACGATTTCTCCCTTATGTGCGGGTACTCTCATGATGGCTGTGGCCAAGAGGAACAATATCAGCAGGAACAAGTTGTTCAACTTTGCCATGATTTGATTAGTTTTGTTCCTTATTGGTCATTTGGAGGGCGAAATATGGGTTTCTTATTAATGGGATGAGAGATATATGTGCATCATAGGCAGATTAAGATACTTCTATGGTCTTAAAACAAACGTTTTCTTCATTGTTTCTTTTAGCATTAAAATGGATTTATGTTTTTTTCACTCATTTTTTAACTATTCTTTTTTGTTGCAGTGGTTGCAAAAAGAAAAAAAAAACCAAACCCTTATACAGACCGGGTCTAATCCATGAAGTTTTACATCTTCTCCATGTTTCAGATCGTGGTACGTTTCAAAAATAATATCTGGATCGCCAATAATATATATTATGTAAAATATTTGTAATATAAATTTCTTATGACACAAAGACCTCGATATACTATTTTTTAAATAATAGTAGTTCAAAATTTTTAAAGTTAATATACCCTGTTGTAAAAATGCTTTATGTTAGTATTTATTATTTGCAAAAGTTAATAAATACAAAGCAAGTTATTTACAAAAGTTGATAAATAGTACAAAGCAAGTTAAATTCTCAAGTTAATAAATTCTCATGTTAATGATAATTAATATTGTAAATATAAAAAGTCAAAGTGTAACCCGCCTTCCCCCACTCGCGTTACAATCAGTTTAAACGTTTTTAACTTTTACTCCCTCTGTCCCATAATATAAGTCCCCTTGTAGAAGTTTTCTTTGTCCCAATTTATAAGTCTCTTTATCAATTCCAATGCATATTTTTTAGTTATTTTCAAAACTATCCTTGGTAGTTAAGAGGATGAGTAGGAGGAGAGAGAATTAGTGGGGAAAAAGAAAAGGGTAAAAATAGAAGATAAAGGTAAAAATACATAAAATTTTGTTTCATAACTAATTTTCTTAATCTTAATGATATAGTTAAAATAGACTTATATAATGGGACAGAGGGAGTATTTTTTTATTCCCTAAAAAACTATTATTTCATAACAAATCCAACATCTATCTATACTAACAAGTTAGTTTTGCCTGCGCTTTGCTGCAGGTGATTTACTTTTAGTTCTAAGTATTTAAGTTGGGAAAAAAATAGATTTTTTGTTCTAAGTATTTAAGTTGGGAAATAAATAGAGAATATAATAGTCTCTTTAATTATAAATAAGAAGCTGCAGGCACATTAAATTGATTTCTTTTGATATTGGAAACAAACGTTTAATTTTATTATGATTTGTGGTGCCAAAAAGACAATTCTATTATGATTTTAAAAAATCAATTCATTTGGAACATTATTTCTAGGAAGCAGGATCCTGGATACTTTCACGGATCTTCAGTATTTTACCAAGCTGATTAATTTCCAAGCAAGATTGCATACATTTCTTGAACTAAGGTTCCAGCAGTTGCCATGAACCAATTCATTCATCATTTAACTTCTTACTATACTTCAATACTTCAAACCAACCAACATCTTGAAACCGATTCATCATTTCAGTAGTAACAAAGTTATGAATAACAACTATCAGACTGAAAAGAAAATAATCATACATGAATATAAAAATATAATCGAAGTCATAATTAGCAAAAAAGGTTGCTAACTTCTTGCCAAGGAATCGGCCAATTCGAGCTTCCTATATGCTGCATCTGTGCAATGTAACCAACCTGTATTTAGAACTCCCTCTCAAAAAACTGGTGCTTTGCCTCAAACAAAACTCTGGAAGGTAAAACCTGGAGAAAAAGTTTCAAGTCTATAAAGAAAACACCATGAGGATCAAAATCAATCAAATACCATTTCAACTTACTTTCTAATTTCCATCACACGCACAGACAAATGTACTAATGTAGGCTATACACTACATAGACAACTACTCTTGATGCCAAAAACAAAATTAGAAAGAACTCTCCCTGCAATTGCACCCGATCTTTGTCTATTGGCTGCACATTTTAATAACTACCTTACACGCCTAATATAACGAGAGCAGATATGTAGCATCAAATTAATTTCATAAGGCCTTCATTAAAGCATCCATATCCATCAATTAAATGGAGCCCCAAACGGCGATATGCATTTCCTCAACAAAAGCAACAGCAGCTGGAGACAACGGAAATGGGATAAGGATGAGACCGACGGCAAAGGGAACGAATTTGAACATTGCTCTGGTGAGAGGAGAATGAAGACTGAGAAACAACTTCCTTTTCTTTTTCCCGACCCTTGACAGTGGCTGCAGCAACAAAATTAAATAATTTATTATCAATAAAACAACCCATCTTCCTTAATAATATAAGCAAAAAAAGGTATTGGAGAATCTCAATCTATTGACCATAACTTTTTAAATACAAATATAAAATCCTCACACGTATCATCTCAAAAGTTTTATAACTATATATAAAAAAAACAAACTAATCTAAAGAGCTTTTTTCTGCCAAGAAAAAAAGCAGAATATTTTTAAACCTCTAGACAATAAAAAGAACATGAAAGGAAGGAATCATTTTAAATAAAGCACATGGATTAAGAAAATGAGCTGCACCATTTCTACCCAAAATCACAGGTAAAATAATCATATCGAATATTGATAAAAGACTTAGATATGCATACATAGTTACACAATCATATGGAGGGATGGAAACAAACATAATGAATGGTGGCCTACCTCTTTCACTTTGTGCTTTCGACGCTTATGTCGATGGCTCTTGCTCCATTTTTTTACCTTCGATTAAAATGCAGAATCTTAATAACATGATACACTGGATCAATATGAGAAAAAAAAACAAAGCATTAGTAAATCACCTTTCTTGGCCTATCACTCTTCTTGTGCTTCATTGTGGAGAGTGGCAATGTATATCATGTCATTCAAATCAAGTTTCTGCTCTTCTGAGACTATATACCTTGCCCAAATCATTGCATATCATTTGCAACCTTTGCATACTTGTTTTTTTTTCCCCTTCAAGTGGAAGTTCAAAGAATACTGTAACAATAGTATTCATCTGATACAAGACATCAATGCTATCCCATGATCTTTTACCTCTAAAAAAAAGCACTATATATTTTTCAAAACTAAGCAAGACATTTTGAATTTACCTGAAAACATCCCCATTCCTTGCAAGCCATCTCAGTTTATCTTGTTTAGAAAAAAAAAAAATCAAAGAATAGACTTCTCAGTTTCGGTACTTAAGATTGAACTCCATATATCAGACAAATAAAAAGAAGTTGAAAAAGGAAATCAAAACTTAGAGAAATACCAAAGAGTCAGTTATATAATTAGAAGAGGAAATTGGGGTTAAATCTGAAGTAATTCCAAACTGAATCAGTAATCAAAACCCAGGACACAGTAGATATTCATAACTTCAAATTATACAAATTTAAAACTGATAATTTCAAGCATATAAAGGATAAAAATTTACAGTGATGGAGAGACAATAAGATCTAAGAATTAAATTACCTGTAAACCAAAAACAGAATGCCCAAAATCTAATAAGAAAACCCAGATGTAATAACCTTACAAAAAAGATTAAACAGTTCATAATCATATTATAAAATCAGAATTAATTAAGCAAAGGGAAGGAGGGTGAGAATTTATCACCAGGCAGAGAGAGAAGGAAATGGGAAACGATCACCAGGCGGAGAAGAACGATGGGAAACGATCAAAGTAAAATAGAAGAAAATATACCAGGCAGAGAGAAAAGGAGATTGATGAAATTGCAAAATACAGTGAAGAGGGGGTTCATATTTATAGTCATCAGAAGGGGGGAGGCGGAATTAAGAAGGTGGGCAAGGGTTTGCAAATGAAAATAAGATCGGCTAAATGAGGAGGGATGCGTGCAGCAAAATCCGAGGTATGTCAATGAGATCTCAATGGCAGGCATTAATGAGGCAACCTGTTTGACTCAAAGCAAATAACTTGCAAAATCTAAATATTTATAGGATAAGAACAACATACTTGGGAAAAAGCCAAGGTAAGTAGTTCCACCAATCGAAATCAAGAGCTAAAAATATAGTAAATAATATAAGGGAATTTAAAAGTAAATAATTGTGGGGAGCTTTTTGTGCGGAGAGTGTGGGCTAACCAGTCTCGGCTCTAACGGGTTGGGCCAACTCCCTTTTCCAAATAAAAAAAAGGGATTTTCGAGAGGAAACAATAAGAAACAGAATATTTCTGCGATAAGCTAAAGGAAGGCACGCTTAAAGGACAAGCTCTGCAGTAGGTTTAGGAGGAAACACATTGCAGCGGCTAAAATACTGCGGTGGAGGGGTGTTTACCGCAAAACTTGGATTTTGGAGAAGATAACAGGAGCTCTGTTACCCCCTGTTATTTGGTTCCGAAAACAGAGGATCAACCCAAATTTATGATTGAGAGAAAAAAATGCATTTTATTTACTTTAAACCAATGGGAATTACACTTTGAAAGATGGGCTTGAAGAAAGAAGATGGGAATCCTTGATAAAGGGAAAGAGATTAAAGGAAAACAATATGGAAGCAATTTGCAGAATCAGAGGAAGCTTTGAGAACTGAGAGTGTTGGAGATGAAGCTTTTCCCGCGTCTATTTATAATGACCCGACTGCAGTATGGTGCCTTCCACGGCCATGATTCTTGCCGAAGATTCCACCTACCCTCTGTCATGGCATCTTCCATATCGGGTTTATGCACAGATTTGCTTTTCTTGCCTTTTGAATTATTTTGCCTTTTCGGGTGCCGAGTCGACTTCATCTCTGAGATCCCTAGCAGCGAGTCAACCGCTGCGGGATTCTTTCTCTTTCTTTGCCATGGCGTTATCGTTGAAACAGAGAGCAACTTCCAAGCAAGTTGTCTCTTCCAAAAATAACCCATGGCAGATTCCCTTCTTCACATGCCATCCAAGCCACTCCTTCAAAATGTTTTCCCGCTTCGTGGTCTTGGTCCACGTTCCCCGCAAATCTAAGGATTAGTGTGTTTTATTTGTAACGATTGGCTTCTTATAATATAATCAGATATAGGATTAAGCAAAAATTACTCCCTTCGGCAATATTCCATCTTAGGCATCTTCCCTGTAGCATCCCAGGCTTCCCCCTATGCGGCGCTGCAACTACTGTCGTGTGATGGTAAAGACTCTTTGCCGTGGAATCTTTATCTATATGTGTTGATGTAGTGGACTTTGGACTTTGCTTGTGACTTATTGGACATTAGGCTTGGTTTGGGCCTCAAATGTATGTGTATTTTTTATTGGGCCCTTTTGAGTGGTTGTGAAGCATATTGGGCCACTTTTTAGTGTGTGTGAAATATGTTGGTGGCCCACTAAATGTGGTGGACTTGTAGCAAGCCTTATGGATGTGATGAAATAGTGAACCCTTATGTATGCATGGGGTCACCTAAGTGTGTGTTGGAGCAAACATGCCTTGTGTGTTTGGGCCCTCTTGTGGGCTTTGGGATTCCCCATTTTTGCCCATAACAATAATATCAACAAATATTAGAAAATATTATAACAGAAGGAGGGGGGTCTGCCTACGTGGCATAGCTAAATGAGCTCCAAAGTTTCTAACTTTAATTGATAGGTTTAGATTATAAAGCCAAAACCTGAGTTTGTCTCACGAGTTGACTCAGAGACAAACTCAGTTTTTTAAAAATTCAAAACAAAATAAAAACTACCCATCCTAAATAAAACTACCCATTAGAGGATAAATATAATATTTAAATTTTATTTATATCATTTAAAAAAACTGCCACAAACTACCTTATAATAATTATTTTATTTTCATATATACTCACTCACGTAGTGAGTGACCTGTGTCTTGTATATTATTAATTAATAATTTGTTTTTCTGATTAATTAGTACTAAAAACCTAATTATTAATTAATTATTATTATATATTCTTAAAAAAATCTAAAAAATCCAAATGCCATCGGGCATTTGGCCTAGTGGTAGAATACTGGACTCTTAGTTCCAGCATACCTGGACCATGAGGTCTTGGGTTCAACTCTTACCGAATGTGAGTTTAATTTGTAATTTGTTTGTTTGTTTATTTGGTTTGTAGGTAGGTATAGTTTCTAGTTTTCTAGATTTAAGAGTGGGTGTTATGAGATTTCAATTGTATTTGTTGGGGAAGGGGTTTGTTGGCTCATAGATTAGCGTTTCGATAATGTAGCAATCATATAGCGGTATACGGGTCTTCCTGTGCGTTTGTAATCCCAATCTCATTAATCAAAAAAGTTTATACCTAAAAAAAAAGATTTCTAAAACGAAAAATTAAGTTCCATTTTGAAACTGTAGTTAAGGGTCAAAAAGGTGAAACCCAAAGCCTACAAAATAGCCCAAACACACACAACATCACCAAGGCATACTCATCACAACACACATATAAATAGTCCTATTGATACACAAGGGTTCATTATTTGTATCACATTCATAAGCCTTGCTATAGGCCCACCATATTTATAATGGGCCAACAACATATTTCACACACACATTAAGGGGTCTGGAACCCATGTTCTCAAAAGGCCCAAAGAAATTGCCAACGAAAGCCCAAAATTTGCTAAGTCGGCACATGAAGACAAGCCTTTCTCATTTCTCACGGCAAAGGAACTTTCACCATCACACCGCAGCAAAAGCATCTTCAGCGCCGTTCGGGGGGAAGCTAAAGATGTCGCAGGAAAGATGCCGAGAAGGGAATATAGCCGAAGGGAGTAATATTTACTTATAATCAATTATTCTCACGTTTAATTACGGCATTGAAGCTTAATTATCACACTAAACGCTCGGACTTTGCAGAGAAATGTGGACCAAGACCACGAAGCGGGAAAACAATTTGAAGATGTGGTTTGGAGGCATATGAAGGTGGGAATCCTATTAGGGTTTATTTTTGGAAGAGACAATTTGCTTGGAAGTTGCCCCCGGTCTCAAAGATAACATCATGGCAGCAAAGGGAAAAAATCTCTGCAGCGGTTGACTTGCTGCACTGCCAAGAATCTCAGATGCCGAAGATGAAGTCGACTTGACACCCACAAAAGCAACGATGATTCAAAATTAAGGAAAGGTGCTTTCTGCATAAGCCCGATATAAAAGATGCTCTGGCGGAGTTGGTGAGGTCTTCGGCGGGGAAACCATTGCCACAAAGGGCCTTGTAGGGCAGAAGTGGGTCTATAAATAGGCGCGATGTCAGCTTCATCTTCAACAACAATTTCAACTCCCAGAGCTTCATCTCACTCTGCAAATTACTTCCAAATTGCCTTTCTTTAATTTCTTTCCCTTTATCAAGTATTCCCATCTTCTTTCTTCAAGCCCTTTTTTTCAAATTGTATTTCCCATTTGCTTGAAGTAAATCAGTGCAATTTTTCTTTCCTAATACGATTTTTACATAGTGCTATGTTCTTGAGAATTAAAAACAGAGGCTAACAGAGCCTGTGCTTTCCTCCTCGGAATCTTAGTTTTGCGGTACACCACCTTACGCCGCAGTTGGTCACAGCCGCCACACTTATGTATCCCAGAATACTCCGCCGCATTATATTTTATCACTGCAGCACCCCAGCCGCCACAACTAGGTTCCCAAGCTTTCCCTTTTGTTGCTAAACCGTGTCTTATTCGTGCTCCACCTTGTTCTCCTCTTAAACCTGATTCTCACTAGGAGAAAGGGGTCGGCCCAAACCCTTGGAGCCGAGATCAGTCCAGCCCACACTTGTCGCACGAAAAGCTCCCCACATTTAATGGCGACTCCACTGGGGATCCGACAAAACACTTGAAGAGGAAATATGCCGCGTTGAAGAGCAGTTCGGCTGGGAAGTCAGGCTCTACCTATGGAATTTGTTGATGTGCATGAATAACGTGCCGAGCCCTCTGCCGAGCACAACTAACAAAGCTCGGCGGCCGAATTCTACGACAGATGGAACTTGCCCGCGGAATTTACCAAAGCCAATTCAAACTCATGGAGACTTTGAAAGACCTCCAACCTTATCCTGGAAATGGTGCACACTCTCAAGACGAGAGCAGGCGCCAAACTCTCCCTGATGGCGATGATGCACTGCAGAGAAATACAACATAAACCCAGCAGAGGGAAGGAGCCACGCAGTTAAATGAGTCACTGCGGGGATATGCCACACTTTCCGACCTCACTACTTTGTTGAAAAAATACCACATGAGGCCCACCAGACAGTCTTTCCATTTTCTGCGAGATCCTCCATATCCAAGGCCCTTGGTGAACAAGCCATACCCGGAAAAATATGAGGCCCCAACGTCACCGCAGTATGATGGAAGGAAGGGGAACACCGCATTAGCAAGTCCACTCCAGCTTTCCGCAAAATGCACAACAGCAGTAGAAGCACCGCTGCAAGCAACAGTGTCATCTGCGGTACCAGCCTTAGTCACCGCAGTAAGACTATCTGCCAAAATATCAACGTACGTGGCAGTAGATTCATCAACTGCAGTAGACATTCCTCCTCCTACAGTAAAAAAGTTCGCTAAGAAATCAGTGCGAAGAAAAGCATAATGGAAAATATGTGAAGAAATAAAGGAGGATGCGAAAGAGTGTGACACCTGGAGCGGCAATCACGGGTCCTCCGCAGTGATGCTATTTTAACCATCTGCTGCAACAATGTTATCATGGCCATCTAGAATACCAATACCGCTGTCAACATGAGTGTCAACTGCGGGAGCCATTGTATCAATTGCGGGAGCATCCTTTTCTATACTTGTATCCATAGTATCAACTGCGGGAGCCATGGTATTAACCACGGGAGGAGCACCCTCCCTTGTAGGCGTAGCAATAGTATCAGTTGTGGGAGGCATAGTGCCATGTCTTATATGCTGCCGCAAATGAAATTAAAAACAGTTACATGAAGCATCTGTAGCGGTTGCCAAATTGCTAGATGCCACGGGAAGTTAGTTATCCACTACCGAGCTTAATGGTAGTGGAGATGCAGAGTGCCATGTCTCGTATCCTACCGTAGGTGAAGTTGAAAACGGTCACATGAAGCAGCAGCACCAATCTTAAGCACCATTCTGCGGCAGAAGCCAATCACAATTTTACCGCAAAACTCAAGCACCATTTTGCGGTAGAAGCCAACCACAATTCTACCGCAAAGGTCAAGTATCATCCTACCGCAGGAAGAGCACATTCACGGCTTGACTACATCAATTAAAGCTATGAAAAGATTACTCCTTATTTGAAGTTCAGCTCATAATCCTCAATATGCTGAATCACCAATTGTGCGTTCTTTATTCGTAGTTCAATCTCTCTGCCAAACAAGCTTTTGTGTTGTAAAGTCATGGGCCAAAGCTTTGGACCTAATAAAGGGAGTTTATGAACCAATTCATCCCTTCTTAATTGCTAAAGGCTTGCTAGGCAACGACCAAAACATTGACGAGTTCAATCTTTAATGTATCCCGGCAAAAAACAAGCTGCCTACACACATGGAAATGCCATCCGATCATTATTCTCAAGTTAGGGACATTCTACTCCATTATCACGCTGAGATTTTCAGAACTTTCTATTTTTTGGGATGGAGAATACAAGAATTGAAGATTCACATGTGGCAGCGAAGATCACCATCAACCCACTGCCGCTTGACTATGCCATTCTAGAAGAACTTTCCACACTTTCTTATTACCAGGCAGTGTTAAAAAAAAAAAAAAACAAGGCTATGGTAGAAGCAGATGATGAGGTGCCTGGCATTACGGCAGTGGAAGCTTAATTTTGCATTTTTTGAAAGTTCAAACTCCTTCAACATTCAACACTTGGGGCCTACATTATTTTCATCAAATGGGATCCAATACTAGGGGGCTTCAAAGCAAACGTCATATTCATGAAAATCCACACACAAAAAGTCCTTCCTAAAGAGTGCAAGTCATCCACAATGAGGAAGATTTATCATAAAGACTCCCTATTTCACCAAATGGATCGAAGCTTTACCCAAGGAAGTGGAACTTCATTCTGGCAAGGGCCCAACTCATGCGGTCCAACCATCAGAGTATCGAAGCCTTCAGAAAATTTCAACTGCATATCTTTCCAAAAAAAGAAAAAAAGTATCACTATTCGGATATTACAGCAAGTACCATTTTACCGCAGAAAAAGCAGCCCCACCGTAGTCCTCACCAACTTGTTCAAGTGATAAATACTTTGTCTGCGGCAGTTTTCTTTATCGATGGCCTCTACGGAAGATAATCTTCTCGATATTTCTCTGTTGATGGCTCCTGCAGCAAATGATTTCTGCAGCAATATTCTTTACCGATGTAGCAAATGATCTCTGCGGCATGCTTTGTTGATGGTTCTACAGCAGATGATCTCTGTGGCAGTATGTTTTGTTGATGGCCTCTATAGTAATTTCTTGGTCGAGTGATCTCAACGCCAATATCATTTCCATGATATTTGCGGAAATGTCTTGCTCAGCAGTTTACGTGGCAGAACCATTGGCCACTACATTCACTTCCTAGCATATGATTCAAGTCAAGCCCTATAGCAACAACACTTAAAAAAAATTGTTGGAATCAGCAAATTCATCCAAGCCACGAAAGAATCCCTTGTTAACAGAGGCGCCACCATCAACTGATGTTATTCTAGCAATGGTTCTACGACCACTTGAGATTCACAATATTTCCATCACTACAGTCATCATCACTTGTGGCAGTATTCGTTTCCTTCTCTGCGGTTTCGCTCCAGTGGACATCCTCTATTTTTGGCGATTTCTTTAGTTATTCAATTGGTGACCTTGCGGCATCAACAATTATATTCATAACTAACATAGAGGTTTGATGCTTCAGCGATCCAACCACAACCTTTAAGATCATTCGATACATCATCAACAATCTCAGCTACATAATCCACGGCAGTGGATTACATCATTGCCAAGTTATCACAGCAGGAGGAAGTCACATTTATTTCTTCTCCACAAGTCAAGCCTCACAAAGAAATTGCAGTTTCTAGGACATGAATTACTCACACACAACAACCTGGCGGTATTCCGCACAACACAATGTAGGAGCGGCTCTCCTAGCCTATGGCAATTCCAACCAGCGGTGAGGCAATTCCCACTACTCGGCAAACCTCCCTGGTTTCACTTCATCATTATGATTGCGGGTAGTTTCTCGCACAACACTTCAAACCAAATTTGGCCAATCTCACAAATTTTTTGATACTTTGAGCCATCTTACACACTTAACAAGTATCAAGATCAGAACTCGCCCATCTTGATCCTCTGATGCACTCACATCAACACATCCTGCAAAGGAAAACAACAATCTTGTCTCGCACACATGTACTTACTGCAGCATACAATGGCTAAACACATCCTTTAGCCATCATTACCACATTATTACAGAAGTCACTCCATGAAACTTGTGGCAGTAGCAGAAAGTTGCAGCAAAAACAACATAGTTGCGGTGGAGACAAAATTATGGCTGCAACGACACTATCTTTAGTCACTGTAGTAGTGCCATCTACCGAAACAACATCAGCAAGCATTCCTCCTCCTACTGCAAAGGTTCACTAACTCAGCAACAAGAAAGGATGAAATGGAGAATAAAAGAACAAATAAAAGAGAGGTGAAAAGGCACAATACCTTGAGTATCAACTACGACAGTACCATCCAGACCGTCCACTGCGGCAACACTACCATGGCCGCTTGAAAGATCAGCATCACCATCTCAACTGCGGGAGTATCTTTCTCCATAACCATGACCGTAATACCACCCTCCATTATGGGAACATCCTTATCTGCTGTAACTATAGTAGCATCTTCAGTTGCGGAAGCTTTCTCTGTAGTCGCAATTTCATCTCTAACTGCAAAAGCAAGGTTGGCATCTGCTGAAGAGGTGACAGTCAATGAGAAATCTCCTCTGTCAATAATAGACTCAAGCTCAGTGGCTCCCAAGTCACCTGTGAAATGCGGTAAAGCAAGCAATATTCACAAGGAGAAAGGCAACAACAAATGCCATGGGGAAAGTACAAAAAGAAGAAAGAAAAGATCAACCATACCTGGGGGCTGGCCATCCTTTGCCACAGGCAAGTCAGTGCCATGGCTAACCACTGTAGTAGCATCAACAAAGGGACTCTCACCTATGAATAGAAAACAAAGCAGCAAAGCAGGCACGTAGCACCTAACTGCCGCAGCAAACATAGACTACGGCAGCAACCTATAGACAAGCTACGACAAACAATAAGCAAGCACAAGCAACACGCCACAATAAAGAATACAGCAGCAAGGAAACAATGAATCAAAGAATGTGGCAAATAAAGATATTGCGGCAAAGCAGAGTCCAAAGCCAACAACCAAAATTGCAAAATTGCCACAAATTTCCGCCAAAGTTCCCGCAGTAACCCAAAATTGCAAAGTTGTCGCAGCAACCCAAAATTGCAGCAAGTACCCAAAATTGAAAAATTGTTGCAGCGAGCCAAAATCACCAAGGTTCTGCGGTGCATCCAACCGATAAAAGAACTAGCCTTGATCTTCTTCAAACTTAATTATTTGAGTTCAAAACCCGCACAATGCAAGTCTCTCACTTAAAGGGGGCTAAATGTTAAGGCTCAAAATGGTGAAACCCGAAGCCTGCAAAATAGCCCAAACACACACAACATCACCAAGGCATAATCATCACAACACACATATAAATAGCCCTATTCATACACAAGGGTTCATTATTTGTATCACATTCATAAGCCTTGCTATAGGCCCACCATATTTATATTGGGCCACCAACATATTTCACACACACATTAAGGGGTCTGGAACCCATGTTCTCAAAAGGCCCAAAGAAATTGCCAAAGAAAGCCCAAAGTTTGCTAAGTCGGCACATGAAGACAAGCCTTTCTCATTTCTCATGGCAAAGGAACTTTCACCATCACACGGCAGCAAAAGCATCTTCAGCGCCGCTCGGGGGGAAGCTAAAGATGCCGCAGGAAAGATGCCGAGAAAGGAATATAGCCGAAGGGAGTAATATTTACTTATAATCAATTATTCTCACGTTTAATTACGGCATTGAAGCTTAATTATCACACTAACCGCTCGGACTTTGTAGAGAAACGTGGACCAAGACCACAAAGCGGGAAAACAATTTGAAGATGTGATTTGGAGGCATATGAAGGTGGGAATCCTGTCATGGTTTATTTTTGGAAGAGACAATTTGCTTAGAAGTTGCTCCCGGTTTCAAAGATAACACCATGGTAGCAAAGGGAAAGAATCTCTGCAGCGGTTAACTTGCTGCACTGCTAAGAATCTCAGATGCCGAAGATGAAGTCGACTTGACACCCACAAAAGCAACGATGATTCAAAATTAAGGAAAGGTGCTTTCTGCATAAGCCCGATATAAAAGATGCTCTGGCGGAGTTGGTGAGGTCTTCGGCGGGGAAACCATTGTCACAAAGGGCCTTGTACGGCAGAAGTGGGTCTATAAATAGGCACGATGTCAGCTTCATCTTCAACAACAATTTCAACTCCCAGAGCTTCATCTCACTCTGCAAATTACTTCCAAATTGCCTTTCTTTAATTTCTTTCCCTTTTTCAAGTATTCTCATCTTCTTTCTTCAAGCCCGTCTTTCAAAGTGTAATCCCCATTAGTTTAAAGTAAATAAAATGCATTTTTTCTTTCAATCATAAGTTTGGGTTTATGCTCTGTTTTAGGAACCAAATAGCAGGGGTGAACAGTGCTCTCGTTGTCTTCTCCAAAAGCTCAGTTTTGCGGTAAACACCCCTCCACCGCAGTATTTTGCCGTTGCAACTCGCTTTCTCCTAAGCTTACTGCGGAATTTGCCCTTTGAACTTGGTTTCTTTCGAACTCGCCGCGGAATTTGTTTCTTTTTGTTTTCCTCTAACAAACCCGATTTTGATTTGAGAAAAAGGGGTCGGCCCAAACCCTTTGGGAGCCGAGACCAGTCTAGCCCACACTTGCCGCACAAAAAGCTCCCCACAACTGTTTGTGTGTTGAAGCTGAGCCAAGGACAAACCTGGAAGAGAGTAAAGAAACACATTAGGAGCGGCCGAATGTTGGTATGACATAGACTTTCTGACGCTCAAGTCACTGTTTGAAAGGGGAAGCGAGGTAAAGAGAGAATGGAGAGGAAAAGTGTAAAATTATGATAAGCTTAGAGTGACTTGGTGGATGAGTCTATGATTGAGTCAATATTAACCCTATTTTTATAATCATTTTCCTATGCTTTTTGGTGATTTTTATGTGTGACTTAACCCTATTTTGTAAGTATTTATGTTTTCAGGTCTTGAAGAGAAGAAAAGTGGAAACTTGTTGTTTTTCACTATTTTTGAAGCTAAATTGTTGACTTTTTGCACAAATATGGACAAAGCAATTTTGAGTGAAGATTTGGAGATTCGAAGTTCGTGATTGAAGATTTATTGAAGATAATTTCAAAGAATTGAAGACCATTGAAGAATTATTTCAAGAAGCAAGAATTGGGGATTGAGTTTAAATCGGGAAGGATTGAAGATATGCTATGAAAAAGCCTTGAAGACATGGATTTTTGAATATTTGGGATAATATTCAGCCCATATGAGCCCACAATTGGAGTCAAAGCCCCAATTTGTGCCGCACAAGCCCAAGGAAATATTTAATTCCCGCAACCCTTTCCTATTTGGATTAGAATTTTGTGCAGTCTCGGTAAAAATGTCAAAACTTTCTACTCCGACCTCCAAAAAATACATGTGAGTAGGCGTTGGAAAGAGGACTCCGAGATCTACAACTTTTCTTTGAAGCCCAAAACCCAGTTCTGCCAACTTCAAGCCCGAAATTGCTGTCGAAGTCTCTACACGATTCCAGAATTTTCCTGAAAACCAAATTTTACTCTAGGAAGACTTTTAATCCAACTTGGAGACCAAGTCAAGACCTATAAACCTCCCTATATTCTTCCACTATAAATATCCACCGTATGTTGGCCCTAGAGGAGATGTCTACACAATTTTCTTCATCTATTTTTCTATTTTTTCTTCTTCTAGTTTTTAAGTGAGGGTTTCGCCCCCTCTCTTTGAAGAGAGGGGTGCGATACCTTTGTAGCAGCCAAGGGGAGATTTTGCCTCTTTGTTTTGTAAGTTATTCTCTTCTTATGCCTCTCATGGACTTTTCCAAATCCATAATCAGCTAAATTCTTAATACTTCTTATCCTTTGGTGATTTCAATCAATTAATTATGGTGATCAGATTTGTGTGTTTATAATTTGATATTTGTTCTTGATTGATAGTTTGCTAATCTCTATTTTATTTTATGATCTTGATGATTATTGATTTATGTGGCCATTTATGATGTAATTGGATAGATCTATAGTTGAATCAAGCTTAGGACGACCAATCAAAGTTTGATTGTGTGGTAACAAATTGGAGCGGCCTAAGAAGCGTCCAATGGGATTGGTAAACCTTATAAATTCTTGTTTGAATTAATAAGTTTGGTTATACTTGATATGAATGTGTGAATAATTGTTCTTAATGGTTTGTTCTTAGTGATTTTTAAGTCTCAAAAGGGAAATTATTTGCTAAAGAATAATAGTGATAATTTAAGCCTCAAAAGGGAAATTTTATCTAATATACATGTTAGGGTTTTCCGTAAACCAATTATTTAATTGAGAATAAAATATTAAATTCATCTTTTAAATCAAGGATTCATAGTTAAATTGATTGATTTCTACCATTTGAGAAGAAGTATGCTTTCTTATTATTGTTTTCCTTATTAATTGCCATAGTTTAGATTTAATTTTCTTTGCTTTGCTTTTAGTTTAATTGCTTTCTTTATAATTGTTCTATTTAATCCCCTGTTTTTGAGTATCTCTTAGAGAGGATTTATCTTCGGATAAGTCTATTCCCCTTCCCTGTGGGATTCGACCCCTACTTACCCTATCTACTTAGTTAGGAAATTGTGGGGATTATTTTGTGATTTGCTAACGACCGATCAGTCTACCTTTTACATGAGAGAGAGAAGCATGCTACGTGGAACTGCGAGATTAGTTGAGGCCTAAGTCCAGTAACGCCCGAGTGACACATGTTCAATGGTCAATTCTTTATGGTTTGGCGTCGACCTCGCCTGGTTCATATAAGAGATCGAGTGAAGAGAATAGTTCGCATCTGAGGTGGTGATCAAATAAGATCATTGTCTTGTTACCGTAATGGAAAGACCAATTTAACAATGGGCCTAAAATGACCCAATTGAAACCAAACTTGTTTCGAAACCATAACTGAACCCTCCTGAAGAAGTTTCTTAAACTGAATCATAATCAAACCGCAATAATCACTCATCATACAACTATAATATAATAAAAATAAGATATTATTTTCTTTTTATTTTAAGGACATGGGGCCCATAGAATAGCATCAAAATAAGGAGAAATATCTATATAGAGAATTTTTTCTTCGGAATTAAAAAATTAAAATTATGAGAATATTCTTAGAACTTCGTAGTATTGTAGATGATCACTTTTCTTATTAAAGGCAAAACAATACTCTCTCCATTCCTATTTTATAAGTCTGTTGTGCCAAAAATCTCTTGAAGAGTTTTTGCGATAAAAACTATATTACCGCGCAGGGGCGTGCCAGTCAATTTGCTGAAATTGACAAAGAAGTGTGTGTAAACGTGAATCTGGTGCGCGTAACAGTAGATTAATGATCATAACAATTTTTGGGACTAGATCAACGTCACACCGGAGCATTTAAATCATCGATCCCAGACAAGTTTTCCTAATTTCAGTGTTTCAAAAGCTGTTCTTATTATTATTTTTTTTTTTGCAAAAAAAAGTTGTTCTTATTGAAAAGAGAAGAAAAATAACAAATTGATTGTTATTTCTGAAAAATAAACACGTGTACAGTGTTTGTATATCCAGAGACAAGATTGAACAAGAGAAATGTTGAAGAACGAGTATGAACTCGTGATGAACAAGAGGCAATCCAGAGATTTCAGCAGAATGTCTGTAGTTAAAATTGAGAGAAAAGCGTGGAACTTTGAATTTTGCGCGGAGCAAGTTTATAGTGTGTTGAAGTGTGGTTTGAAGCATTGGAGTTGATCCCTTTATATAGGAGGCGGCATGGGCTTTCTTGCTTGATGGGACTGGCAGTTTCCGACTCAGATTCAATCACTTCAGGAGATGGCAGCTTCAAGTGAGGAGATGACTTCATCTTCTGGAAACTTCTACAACTTTGCTGAGATGACACTGAACTGGCCCGAGACGCTATATATCTTGTAGAAATCACGTTGAGGCCTCTTTTGTATGTAGATTTCAAAATATTCACCTCCCTGGTGTGATTCAACATGTCTTGATGCCTCTTCCAGAGCTTGAAACAACTAATTTGACTAAGAGATGGCTCCTGAATGTTAAAATTTGGACTCTTAACATCAAAGCCATGAAATCCATTATACTTAATTACATTAAGCTCATGGTTTTATAAAAATATCATTCAATTAAAAGCCAACACTGGGGTGGAAAAGCCATATATCCTTAATTGAAAAGAGTGTAAAAGTTATCACTGACACCTGAAATGGCTCAAACTTGACGTGTGGCCACAATATCATGTATCTAAGGTGATGCAACTTGTTTGGCTCGAAATCCATGCTCAAATCATCTTAAACCGACAACTTATCCTTAATTGAAAACCGAGACAAAGTTTTTCGACCATGTCAGAATGGGATGAAATTTTACTAGAATGATCATCATAGCTCAAGGATCATTGGTATGCTTTATGTTGAAATTGCACATCCCTAGCTAGGTCAATTCCTCCATTTTTGACATCTTTGTCCGTAATTGAACAAAATGCAAAAGTTGTCGTTCTGCCTCCCGGGAGAGCACAACTAGCTAGGCGATCTCACCACTATGTTAGGGCGAAAATATTAAGGAGGTGTGAGCTTTAAGATCTCATGCCTCTCTTACGTAGATAAATAAATTGCATACTGACAAACATTAACTCGCTGACTCCTTAAATGTAGGGAATAAGGAGACAGCTTCCTGAATACAGGGCGTCCCTTCCTGGGACACAGGAGACAGCTTGTGTTTGTTATTTTAGACTTATGAGACGTCTCCTTTCTTAATTAAGAGGTGACGTGTCATTCAACTCCTTATTTTAATTTCTGCTGCACTTGCTGACAACTTTATTAAAAAAAATCGTCTTTTAACGAAATTTCTACCACTTCTTTGGTCATGGGCGGCACTCATGGATAATAATAATAATTTTTCTGAAAATAATCATCATTTATTTAATAATTTCGGCATTAACTGTAAAAATACAAGAATTTCCTAATTCAATTGGAATCAGGGTGGTGTAGAAACCAAGTTTCATCAGGATTTGAGATCAAATCTTGACCACACATCTTGATAACACTTGTACAAAGACCAATTTACCCTCAATTGTAAATTGAGGTATAAACAAAGTCATAATTCAAGGTTGCAAGAAAATGTCTAAAATCTAATATATGAAACCTAATATCTAAATTTAAATTGCAAGGTATTAACCAATGTAAGAGAAATGAAAAAAAAAATCTGAAATATTACCTATGAGAAAGATCCAATTTTCTTTAGAAGGGGACTATGGTTAGAACATCCATTTTTGCAACCAATATCAGTTTAGCAGCCGTTGATGCACTAACTCCTGAAATTTGCAAAACACTAGAAAACTAAAAACTCACTTCTTGGAAGAGTAATTTAAATTGGGATTAAAATTTTCAACATAGCTAATACAAAATACATATTGAGAAAGCAAGAGGAAAAAAAGTTATTGATGATGATGATACTCACTTCCAAAGAAAAGCCATTTGTTGCTCAATTCCAACGATGGAAATCTGGGCTTTGAAGAGTAGAGGCACATATCAAAATTCCGGCACCATCCAGCGGTGAAAGAAGCGGGATCGGAAAATCGAAGACACGAAACAAATGGGATTTTCTTATGTGAGTTTTAATGTCGCTTTGCACAAATCATTTAAGAGGAAAGACCATGTGAAGTTGTGGGCTAAGACAGTTTTCAGGAGCTTTGTTAACCGTCATTGAAGCCATGAAAGTGAGTCTTCCATTCATTGTTAGCTTGGAGTACTGTAGAACGAGAGAAAAGAAAATGAAAGAGAAGAAGATGAAAGCAAGGGTTTGTTTCAGCAGTAATTTTGCAATCAAAATAAGGGGTAAACTTGGAAGAAAAATAGCTTTCTCAATTACGTGAAACGCCGAATTACAATTTGGAGGCTGAGGCGCTGTTGTAATTACGGGACCACAAGGAAATGGGTTGGAAACCGAATCTCAAATTCTGGGCAACTTTTTTAACAAAACGCACGAAAATGTGGTCCAAGCGTAATTGGACGGTAACGAATTTAGAATTCACCTGAACCAAACGTGCTGTTAATGATAGTTTTTGTTAGCATTTGTCTGTTAATGGGGAATTTTCTCTCAGAACTGCATTTCTGTGGCTTCTTGCTCATGATAGTATTGCTTGTAAATCCATGCTCTGTCATCGAAAAATTGGGATTGATATCTATTGTGACATTATTGTTTACCAAAAAAATTACGTAGAAAATGTACGAAAAAAACCCTAATCACGTAGAAAAGGTACTTTTTTTTGAAAGGCAAGTTCAAAATTTTCATTAATGAAAAAGACACAACAAGGTGCAAATGAGCAGCGAAGAAATCACATGCCAGTCCAGGCAAAAGAAACAAAAACAATCCAGCATAAAAAACACATAATCAAGCAGAAAAGGTAACCCTACAAAAAATATTAGCAAAAGTAATTGACGAGACACAACTTCATTTCAATGAAGCCATAAGGACCAAGCAATAGCAAAAATGCCATCCTCCACACTTTTTGTTTTCCTTGTTCATCATTCACAAACTGCCAAAACATGAAAAGTTGAAGTGTGTCTTTTGGAGCTACCCATTCAACATTCCACAACTTGAAATAAAACCTCGCTTGCAAAGCTTGAATTTGACTATAATTTTCTTGTTCAAAACCTTCCACACACATGCTTCTCTTTAGGTGGGAACTTTTCTTAGTCTTATTTATCCGGCCATAGTACTATATATAAGACGAAACGGTGATTTGATATCACATGTTAACATGCATGTATACGTACATTTTATATATGATTAAGTTCTTTTTTCATAAATCAAATTAAATGATTAAGTTTGACATGCAGCGAAGAAAGCAAGAAATTTGATCAATTACTACCATTTAATTAATTGAGTCGAGCTGCTCATAAATTACTCAAACTCAACTTGGTGAATGTAAACAAGAGTTCTGAGATGTGGAGTGAGGCAACGTCACAAACAGATAAGGATCCACAGGAGGTAATAGGGAGGAAGGCCGGAGCAGTTCCTTAAGGGTGAGAGCGCGGTGGCAGGCGGTGTATGTGGTGGTTGTTGCGGTGTTACTAGGTTCTATTGTGTGAGAGAGATTTTTGAGAGCAAAGTCTCTGTATAATGTGAATAATGGAAGAAATGATTAACCTTTTCTCAGTTCTCTAAGGGTCTTATTTATACCCTTGAATTTAGCAAGTAACTGCCCCACGTTCTTATTTCTAAGAACGTGGTTTTTTCAAGAATGTGGATTAATGAAGTAACCGCTCATGGGTATGATATTTGGTTGGTGTGTTTATGGTATACCTTTGATGGGTGTTTAGGGTATACCCTTTGATGGGTATACCCTTTGATGGATATTCATGGCTTTAGTATTTGGTGAGTAGGGTAGGAACACGTCACTCCCTTCAGGAAAAGGTTGAGAGTAGTACTCCCAACTTGCCTCCTAGTCTGAGCCTCCAAGCCAACTCCCCTGCACATCCCAATAGACTAGACAATGAACCCTGCCACGTGTTCAAAGTCTAACCCAATTATTATTATAAGCGTTAACCATGTTAATATTTGATAATATATAGTTAAAATCATATATTATAAGCTTGACCAAAAATCATCATCTACATTTTGTCCCCTGCATGAGAACTTTTGATGTAAGAAAGAAAGTCTCATCCATTCATGGAGATTAACAATGCGTTTTTTTGTGTGTGTATTTTTTTTTATGCTTCTTTTTTTTGTTTGCTTCTTGGGAAACGCTCCGCTAAAGCTGGGTGAGCACCTCTGCGCAAAAGCAAGTGCTCCCGACAAGAGCTGGGTGAGCCTCCGCGTAAGAGCACATTGAAATAATATACATTGGATTGAAGGGGGCGTAACGCCTCCCCAATTAAATCGTTAAGGGGAGGCGTTCCAATTAAATTGTTAAGGGGGCGTCATGCCTCCCAACCCAAATTGGTGCGATGGCGTCATACCTCCCAACCCAAATTGGGGGGCGTGGCGTCTCCCAAAATCAAAATTGGTAAGGGGGGGGGCCTCCCAACCCAATTGATTTGGGATAAGTGGGGTATGACGCCTCCCCATATAAGTTTTTTTTTTTTTTTTATAATTCAAATATTATTTGTTTTGTTTTTTTTTTTACCTGTTCAAATTATAAGAACAGATAAGGAAGCCCACTTTAACGTATGAGCTCAGTAGCCTTGTGTTTAATATTTAGGTTTAGTGGGCTAAATTAAAATCAACCCAACAAAGAAAACATGAAAGGAGATTGATTTAAATCTGTAAGTAAAGGAGCAATGTCACCTGATATAGTTAGACTTCTGCTCCAATTAGGAGTTCTGCTCCAAGTAGGAGTTCTGCTCCAAGTAGGAGTTCTACTCCAATTGGGTAAGTTGAAACCTGCAGGTATATATTGAACACTTTTTTGAAAGATGATTGCTCATAAGACAAAATCTTTCTTCTTTGACCTGCTACGTGGAGAACTGATCGAGTCGTTGAGCAATCACATATGCTTTTGATCTTGATAAAAACAGGATGAGTAGTTGACTTTTTTTGCTCTTCCTCTTGATCAACTTCTTCTTCTTCATCCTTAGACTTACAATTGAGGTCCAAGTTTGGGTTAGATTCAGAAGAAATTGAAACAAAAGACTTATCTTTTACCTCATCAACCTTGGAACGGTTGTTCTCCTCAAGCAAAGGTCGTGGTGCTCCTTGCTCAGTCGCATACACAGCAACAACAAGTGGTGGTCTCACATGATTGTGGTGAGATGAGGATGCGGCATAAGGGTTGTATGGGGCATATCGGCAAGGTATGGGTGGAGGTCGATATGGAGGGCGATATGGCTTGCTTCGATAACCATCTATGCGTGGCAAATTGCTCCATGGTGTTGGCCTTGTTCCCATCCATTGTTTGAATCTCCTTGAAGGTCCTCTTGGATGATTGTAACGAGGTTGTCCACAGCGAGGTTTTTCAAGAGAGAAAAACTTAGCGTTCGGCATGCCATCATTATCAATCTCGGCGTTCTCCCTCTTCACTTGCTCTTTGTATGCAGCCTTAACCTTCTTCCACATGGCTTGAGAGATCATACGAGCCTTGAAACCGGGTTTGGAGGCTACATCATCGGCGGGAAGGTTGTCGACCATGGCTAAGACTTCACGGCAATCTTCCCTTGTGAATCTTCCTTCAAAGTTCTCATCATACAAGCTACCATAATCCTTGAATTGAGCTCTCAAAGATTCAAATCGCGCTTCAAACTCATCCATGTTGCTATGTGTTTGTCGACAAACAAGTAATTGAAAAGAAAAATTCACCAAATCTCTACACCACTCCAAACGGCACAAAGTTAGATTCTCAACTTAATTTTTCCAAATTCTAAATAATCATGCAAAATTTGAAAGCCTAACATCTAAAGAATAAATCTGGAAAATTAAATTGAAAGAGAAGAGAATTAAACATACCTCTAAGCCGTCGGTTTTGATGTGAGGAAAATAAGGGATAGAACTCCCTTTATATAGTGAATTAATCCTAGTTCTAATTGGATTTAACCTAGACTTGGAGAATAAGTAAAGGAAATTACCTAGGAAACATCCTAATTAAGTTCAAACCTGATTGAAGAAGGAAATTGGCGGATTG